>OX424463.1:12426726-12660689 GCA_949152455.1 Lithophane leautieri | reverse complement strand
CATTTTCATTTACCTACCTACTATGGGTGGCTTCTTTTCATCATTATTCCAATTATTATTTACAAATTCCCGTGTATACAAATATACTAAATTCAATGTATATAAATAAACAAAAAAAAAACATACAGACGGACATTTATAACCTCCTCCTTTATTGAAGTCGGTTAAGAAAAATGAAAACTGCAATGCTGTTCGTTGGTAAGCGCATCGCTTAAGTTTTTAATTTCCATGGAAACAAAAACTGGAAACGTTTCCCGGAAAATTTTCAAATCTAGGAAAAGCCGAACCTCCTTTTATCTATGAGATTTTTGTGTGAAATAAGAATTTAAATTTGGAAAGGAACATGTGTGTCGAGTAACCAATCAATAAAATGAAATTGTATATGTGTTGGTACTTATTCGCAGATTCCAAAAAGATATGATATATTTATGTCTTTCAGTCAAAAGACTTTTTAATCGTAGGTACTACTGTAAAGCTTAAAAATAGACATAATATACTGTAGTACTTACAAGAGTTCATGGTCAGTTTTACAGTACTGTTGCTGTTTATTACAACTCAGCGAACTATCATATGTTTAAATAAGATCCTCCTCGACTCATCCGCGTGCCAACAGCATGTGTGCGTCCAAATCCGCTCTGTTTACTCATTGGCTACTAACGATAATGTAATCTGTGTCTCGAAGAAAAGATCCTAAAGGTAAATAGTGTTCGACGTTAAAAGGTGCCTAATCCCTCTAAGCGTGTACAACGGGCTTACACGGTACCTCTTCAGATGTCCTCTCTGAGGAAAGCCGGACCTCGGAGATCAATGCGATTTATCCCAGTTATCCCGCTAGAGATTTCCGCAAGATAATGCCTCTTATTTGCGAGTCGTCGAGTCGCCAATTTATTTTATTACGCTCATTTTCTTTGTATAGTATATGAATAGTCCTATTTAGGTTTATGCGGCAGATGGGCAGGATCTTGAGGAAAGAAGAAAAGTTTTCATAGATTTTCCAATATACATGTTTATTTGTAGCTTAAAAAATATTTGTACTTAAAATTTTCTGAAATTATATGAAAATAAGTTTTCTGAAAGTTCTATACTTATCTATATCAACTTTGCCTATAAAACATCGATACAACTAAGTCTAGCTCTAAAAACTAGAAAAGCTCATGAAATAATCTATTACGATGAAAAGTTGCAGCATAATGACGGCTGATAGTGCAATGTTAGTGTTCGAGAGAGTAGCGTTGATGTGTCGGTGTCTGTGTGTGGAGCGGAGGCTGAGCTCGCGCGGCGCAGGCGCCCAGGTGGCTCAGGTGGGCCCGCCCCCAGCCCTCCGCGCCGCGCCGCGCACCTGCCTCGCCGTCAGTCCACCGCCACACGCCGGCCCGGCGACTTGTGCTCCGTGCACGACGCCACTCTCTCCACACTCTCGCGAGCCCTGTGCGACGTTTCTCGCTTCTCCCGAACGCTCAGTTTCCCGCTCCCTCGCGGCGACCCGGTCCTTCCTCAACTATTACAACTTGAGTTTCGACACTTTCCGAAGTACTTCGAGCCACCCTCGAGAACTTGTGGAGTTCCCGCGTTAAGTTGAAAATAATTCGGAAGCGAGCGCGCTTCGGTCAAGTCGGTGGTCGGGCACCTCGGTCGTGTCGGGAAGTCGGCGGCGCGCGTGGCCGTCGGACGGTTGGAGGTCGGCCGCGGATGCGGTCGTGAGAGACGTGTGCGAGGCCTCGAGGAGGCCGCCGGCACGCTGTTCCCGCCGCAGCTCGGGTGCGTGTCCTACGTGCCGCCGTGCGCCTGCTGCCCGCCGCTGATCCTGCAGCCGGCTCCGCACCCGCACCCGCTCCCGCTGCCGTTGCCTCTCCCGTTACCCCTTGCCCTTCCGCTCCAAGCCCTAGATCCTCAAGTCGCTAAACACCAACGGCTGCTGCTCTCTAACATGGTAAGTCAAGTCCACGGTTCTCCGCTGTTCCCGCTTATCTGCCTCCGCGCCGTGAGCACTCGACCGATAAGTTTCTATGAACAACGCTGCAAAGTTGCGAACAAATGGATCTGATAATAACTCTCTCGGGCCGTAGAATAATGTATAGCGATAATATCGCGCCCTCCATGCCATGACTGCGGCACGAGTATCGCACCGATCAAAACTTCACACGACAAATAAATAACAATTATATTTATTGCGTAACATTGTCTAACGGCGACACTTTCCGATAGGCGCACTAAATACAACTAAACTTGCCTCGTAACTATACACAAGCAGAAGTTCGCACGCATAAGTTAGCATATTAACGTCTCCGCTGTGACTTTAACTTCGGCTATATTGATCCTTTGGGAATATTGAAATTACTTAATTGATCTAGTTTTGAGATGTCAAACTGTTTTTCTCACAAAAGTCTTTAAACTTTAATTAATGTTTTATTTCGCACTTGTAGTGCGGTATTTGAGTTGAAAACAAGTAACGTAGTAAAATGTTCAACACTGCAAAAGTGGCAGAAGTTTTGTATACTGTTAGATGTAGGTGCTAACTAAATTACAATGTTATTTTTGTTGGATAACTGGACAACTCTGAAGAAGTAATCTTTTAATTTGTTACGGTTAACAGACAATCTTGTAAGCGTTTTTCCTTCAGCTGATCTGAGTTTGTTATTCTAAACCAAAACAATGTTTTAACTCGTGCCGCCAACGAACTTCGTCAGTGTAAACTTTTAACACAATTTCCAATGCAATCCCAACAGAAGTTAGGAAAGGCGGAAATCGAACAGAGCGGTCGTCTGCTGACAATAACAAAATCAAGTTTTGTTTACGTTTCGATTGAGATTTCTTATCTCGTCTCCGAGGTAGCCGAGGTACAGCCGCGCCCTGCCGAGGAAAGTAAACGATGATGACAGAACTTTGACTTAAATGGAAGTCGTATCAAACTTTTCTCATTAAGACCAACCGTCAAAGGTGTGTTTATGTTATTTTAATACTTGTGCGCAAATCTGATTCGCTCTCTCCACAGACGAACAGCTCTAGAATTTTGTCAGGTTTTATCCTTGAAAGAATTTGAACATCACTTTTTCTCTTTCATTGATCACCATTTATCAAGCTTGAACTGCAAGCTAATCAGAGTGCCAGTTTTAATACAGAAATCAAATTTTTTATTATTGCATATAGTTTTCAGAAAATTCAAAATAAGAAATTTGAATCACGGTATATGGCTCGTCAAATCGATACTAATATTCATTTGAATGAAATCGTTTGAATTTTCATCACGTCTCATAATATTCAGAGTCGCGACCATTATGTAACGGCTCGTGAATGTTTCCAAAGAATCAGGAACCATTACCATGCTAAATTTCTTCAAGGAAGTCTGGTTTAGATAACGGGATATGTCATTCACAAATGCCTAAGTCCACTCACCTGAATTTTTGATTAAACAAAACTGTGAATTCTAACGGAGTTTGAAAACTTAAACAGTATAAAAAATATTTATTAATAAAAAATGCAATCTAATTTTTAGGCCAATATTTTGTACTCAGTTTTTTTCTTTCCATCGACACGATCACATTTTAGACTCAAAGTATCCTTTAGATGAACTTTCAAAATTGCTACAGCTAAGCAGCTAAGTTTCCCTAACCTGTATTTCTAAGCGCAGCTCAGACTACTCTCCCAACTTGTGTGGGAAGATAAATCCTACGTAAACTGTATCTTACACTTGACAATTGACAAGAAACTAATATTTCTTGTCTGGTATAAAATACTCATTCATAATAATCGCTTATATTTCAAACATTCAAATAAACTTCTTGTTTCCATGTTAACGTTCCATGATTGTGTTTATGAGGTTGTTATCTTTAAATAGAAACGTACGTAATGTCGGAGAAAGCTAAGAAAACTGACTATCTTACTGTTATACACATATATAGGCTCCGATGGTAAATTATCCTCTGTAATAATGGAATGTAGCTTGCTTGAGATCTAATTGGAGAGCCAAAGCAGTAGTTATTCAAATCCTAATCCCAACTAATATTATAAATGCAAAAGTGAGTTTGTTTGTTACGCTTTCACGCTGAAACGGCTGAACGGATGTGGATGAAATTTGGCACAGGGGTAGACCATGATGTGGAGAAGGACATGAGATACTTTTTATCCCGATATTCCCACGGGATCGACACTTATACTGGTGAAACCGCAAGGCGTTGTACAATAGTTTTGAGATTTGGAAGACTTGATGCATAAAGACGGTTCAACAGTAAAATATACGTCCAATGCAAAAATGGGTCAGCCCAGGTCCGGTATGATATAAGCTTCGAGAGCATATTGCCATAACCACCACGCATAGCCGACAGATGGGTGATCACAGATGATAAATACTTGTAATCAATTACCAGGATATTGCAGTAAATAATAAATCATGCTAAAAGTACGTGCGCCACATCGCGTGGTGGCCGCACCATTATATCAGTTTCTCCGCAATTTCGTTTGAAAGTCGCTCCGGTGCGACCGCGCGAATCGGTATTCGCTACACAACTATGCACCTAATTGCATTCATACATCTAATGAGTGTATTAATTCCAATTCAACAATCAATTAGTGATGCAAGGAACGGATTCTGTCACGTGATGCGGTGTGATTTAACGTTGTGTGACCAACTGTAATCTGAGTTTCACTCGCACTATTTGTTACCGTACGATTTTCTCCTGATTTTACAATAACAAATTAGAAGTTCGCATGTTCCGACGACGCCGCGACGAGGCAGCGGTAATGCCTTTAAAATTAATTAATGATTTTCAGGTGTTTCGTGAGCAAAAATGCAATAATGTCGTGTAGCGGAATATCTCCTGCGATCCGACGTGCTTTTCTTATAAAAGCTATTAAAACCTTCGTGCAGGGTCGCCGATGGAATTATCATGGTCATAATGAAATTTTCACATTTGCCTTGTTTATGTCATGCGTAAAGTTGAAATAGGCGTAATAATACAGACTATGGCAGCCTTGTAATGATAAAAACACAGCTTTTACGTAAAATAAAATAATAATAAATATATTTGTTTCGGTAATGTTGGTTTTCATGGCAAATTTTACAGTGATACCAAAATTTTCACGATAATGAGGTAGGTATCACAAAATTAGGAAAAGAAATGTCTGATACAACGGAAAAGTGTTTTTCTGTTGCGATTTTCTCTTTTTTACCAGAGAGCATTCATTGAATGAATTAAAAAGTCTTTAAATAGATATCCAAAACCAACTCAAACTTGCAACTTCCCCAAAAATCTTGAAGTTCTCAACGTATTTATTTCCTCAAATCAAATGAGTATAAAGTAAGCCAGACGCATCAAACAATAGGCCCGAACTATTAACAGCTAGGGCGGCTGTGGGCGGATTTGTTATTCTTCATTGCGTGCGTGCCGCCGCGTTCGTTAAGCCTCCTCATAAACAGTTTTTAAAAACGATGAAACTAGTTTTACACTTTCGAGCCACTTTTGTGTGCACAGTGAATTTTCCACGCCGCTCGGTACCAATTAAATCTACGAGGAAATTACTTTGGTCACTTGCAATATTTTACACCGTCCAATTAGTCAAATTAACTCAGTTTGCCGAAAGATTTCGGATTTTTACGCTAATAAATATTATTTTGTTGTTGTAATTAAAATGTCTGGATTTATGTGTCCTGAAGATATGGATCTGATAGATGTTGCTTAAAGGAATGTTTTAACTGTAGAAATGTTTATGGGCTTCTAATTTTGTCGCAAGACTTTTAATATGTTTCTCTCGGTGACTATATGAAACTTCACTTATCAGTTACCTGGAACTGCACGATATTTTATTGTCCAACAAACAATAATCAAAGCAGGAAGAGTGTTCACTAATATTTATAACCTACCTAATCAGAGTGTACGAAGCATGTCTTGAACAGTTAATAAAATCTTTCTCTGAGGCCCCGACTGGTCATTTTATGGGCTCACATAAAAACGCCCCTACAAGAGGGGCCCCGTTGCGTCACCATGAGTGTTGAGAAAATTTGTATAATAATTACACGTAGCTTAGATCAAAAGCGTACAGCGGTTATGACTCACTTCCTCACCATTAAATTAATCAAAGGTTTTTGTGTCTAATTTGATAATCATTGGACAAAAAACGTTTAACCATTAAAAACTTGAAACTCAAGTAGTCAATAGCTCCCTGGATAGCAGTTTTGAAATCGTCCGCTTCTGGTGAATTTGTACGGGTTGGCACAACTCCAAAATGTTTCATGCTCGGCCTATCGCAGTTCACTTTGTAGCAGACCGCTCCCAAAAAGGGAGGTTCTTAATATTTCAGATAGACAGAGATATCATTATTTATTTATTTGACCATTTATGTACAGACAAAAAGAAAAGAACAGAAACATACGTACATAGGTGATGCTTATTTCTAAAGAAATCTGTTCCAGCATACCTGCGATAGGAAAGTAGATAAAGAAATATACACACCGTGTGTGCGTGAGTGTAGAGATAGTGAAATACATAAAATCAAAAACAATTCACATAATAAAACAAAACGAATAATATGAGAATATACGAGTACCTTCTTACATACTCGTACATACTTCTAAAATAAATATAACTAAGATATTATTATTAATTGTAATGTAATAATTGAAAATAATAAATAAATACGCAACTATGACGAACTGGAAAGATATCGTTTTTTCACTGTTCTATCTAGACTACAATCTAAAAGTTATCAAGAAATAAGAACCTTCGTAAAATATATTCCGTAACAACTCCATAAAAGTTAGCAGCGGATGCAGTAAAAATAACAAGATAGAAAAGATTTGATCTATGTGTCAGGTTGTCGCCAATAACAGTTTTGTCTTAAGTAATAACTTAATACCTGTTTCTATACCTAATTTGGCATACATTTCCGAGCTAAGAAAACACTGCACTTATCTAGCAAGTATATCTACCTGTCTATCTAATACTGATCTTTGACAATTAGGTATAAAACCGCCGGATTTTATTAAATTCTAGCGATCCGCCCCTATTTGCACTGTTTTTACGACTGGACGAAATATCGCGATTACTTCATTATATGTATGTAAGTTTAATATGAATGCATTATACATATAAACCTTCAGGAATAAACGTTATAAATGATGGTGAAAACCGTATCAAAATCCGTTGTGTAGTTTAGAAGAACTATGCGGTCACACAGACAGACACGAAAAGCGACTTTAATTTATAATATGTATAGATATCGCTCCTAGAATATTCTGTGCCTATACCATTATTCTGTGCTTTAATTTAGTAGATAATTAAATACCACTCATGTGTGTACACAATTAAACCATGCTACTAATTGGTTAATGCTTCTAAATATGTTTAAACATTTGCATAGAGAACAGTTTGTGCATCTGTGTTTGAATAAGTGGTTCGCTAAAATGTGAATTAGGTATCTGTGTTTTCAGCTGTGTAAATAAAAGGTTTCAATAATAATTTACCGTGGATAAATATCTAGAATTTGTTTAAGAATTTCAATGACATGATTTATATTTGAAAAAATAAAATAAATATTAGTATTGGTATTCTACTGCATACAGTGAGACTGGAAACCGACTCCAACTTAGTTGGGAAAAGGCTTCAAGGCTTTCGAGTACCTCATGTACGTATATCGCTACCGCCGACGACTTAGACCAATCCATAAATAATATAAGGTCATCGTGCCGGCTTACAAACCGGAACGGCCGTAGATTCAAGTGTCTACGCCAAAAAACTAGTCTCCCGAACTATTTGTAGTCAGTCTTTTGTCATTATTAGCCATACATTAATTGTACAGCCTATGTTTTCTTAGGCAGACACACTGTCGTTTAGCGTACCTACCTATAGTTTATTTTTTCCTGCATGTCCCATTTCGTAAACAAACATAGTCACCGACTTTTGGCATCAAACATAAACTATAAACGTTTTAATCTATAATACCTACAGAATGATGATGAATGATGTTCACCAAAAATTGCTTCGAATTTACCCTCATTTAATAATCATTTTCTCAAAGTAGAAAAATTTGTTTACCAAATCGGAAAAGTAAAGAAAAATTCACTATATCTTAGAATTTATTACTTACATGGAATTTTCACATCTTCTATACACATAATAAAATAGTAACGAAGTCGAAACTGTATGTACATGAATATTTTAGAAAAAAAGTTATTGCTACGAGGTGTACGAGTCTAATGCCGAAAATATAGTTTTTAGATTTATTTTTCGTTTGTCCGTTTGTCTGTATCGTATTGGCTCAAAAACGGCTGAACGGATTTCTATGAAATTTGATATACGGATCGTTTATAACCTGGATTAACACGTATGATACTTTTAATCCCAGTAGTACGATCCTACGTGAGATATTTTCCGACCTCCACGCGAGTCTAGCCGGGCGCAAAAGCTAGTTCCACATAAATAATGTTTAATTCCTATCCTATGTCTGATAGGATTATTGAAAATGTTTAGTAAAACCTTTGCTGTTAATTGGCGATACAATTATCTGAATACATGTCAGTAGCGTGGATCAAGCCAATTAAGTATTAAATTATGACTTGATAATACGATTTCGCTTTGAATGCTAATTGTTCTTATATTCTTCGAAATCGCTAGATATTTCAGTTTTATAATTTACCTTTTTATTATAGTTAAAAGCTGTTGAATTTGTATTTCATTGTAAATTCTTCAATTATAAATAGGTACAGTGGGTTTACTTAATACCAACCTACTGAATTTTGAGATTATAGAGACAGAGATTCTAAAATCGACCAAAAACGTATTTAGTTAAACTCTTTCGCATTTTAAGTCGAAGTCGAAACCACAATGTTAACGTCATTCTAAAACACAGAACATCTTCTTAATAGCTTTATTAAAAAGTGCATTATGCCAAATTAAATGTAAGAGCTCGAATCTCGCGACGACTTTTAAAAAATATTTTACCGCAAACTGAAACACTGTACTAGACGTCAGAGTAACGAATTTTTCTCCCTAATTACTTGGTGTCAGGGCGATTGTGCAGGAAATGCCCCGGCGCCGGACAAAGGAGTCCGGGACGTTCATTAATAGGATCTTTCTAACTGCAATTTCGCTGAATAAAACCCTCGTCCCCGCTGGAAATATTAATATCGGGCGATATTCAACCCGCGGCGTTAATAGTTGTAATTTGTTTGTTTTTGCCGTGAGAACTGATGCTGATACAATCGCGCTCGTGTTTTATTGAGATCTAAAACGGTGTAAATACAGTCTGCAACAAAGCTTTGAAGCTTACGTTGTTTGCAAAGCAATATGTCAAAATCGTACGCGGCATTACGTACCGTCGTTACGTAAATACCTACTGTAAAGTTGGCGGCACCATACTGAGACGGAATTCTTTTAGTTTCGCCGCCACGTCCCCCGGATTTGTATATAATGTCTTCTGGGACTGAACTGAAGCTGTCGAACTAGAAATCTTACAAGTTGCAGACAGAGAACATACGTTGTAACAAAATGTAACGTAGCTTTTAAGAACGTCGAGATTTTTTTAGATCGTGACATAAAATAGTTAATCGAAAGATTTTGAGGATACTGTCAATGTAATTAAGCAGGTGGATTGTCACTAAATTGTTCAGCTACACAATCAAGTGTATGGAACAGGTTTTTTAACGAATATTCACGCAAGTATACGTCGCATTTTCCCAGCAAGTAAATCCTTTTTTGGGAGACAATAAAAAGAAAAACTTCCGTACCTCTTTTTTATTTTTAAATTCTGTACCCAACACATCAAAATTTTATAAATAATCTCTACTTAGCGGAGACAATAAGTTCTTGCTTTTCCTAGACAAAAGCACTTTTCATTCAACAAATGTTTCTGATACTATAACAAAAGACAGAAGAAAGGACAATTATGATGTCTTTAACAAAAAACCGTCACTACACAAGAAAAGAGGAACTGGAATAAAATCCTCTTTATGATGCAGGTAATGAAAAGAAATGGGAGGCCAACATAATGAAAGCCTGTTCCTAAGCTTATTAACTCTTCCTTTTGTTTATTACCTGTAAATTTCCGATACCATCATTACCCTCCTTGTTAAATAATATAAAAAATGAGCTTTATAGGTAATGTTCTTAAAATTTTGTGAAAAATGGAGAATGAATCTCTAGAAAATGTTTAAGACTCCTGTAATTGTTACGCAGTGATTAAAAAATAATGGGCCCGAGTAAAAAAATGAGAGTCGAAAAGAGGTGAAGTTCTGATCAAAGTCAAGTACTAGGCTTGGAGCCTTGGAGTGGATTGTGCCAAACAGACGAATTCTCTTGTAATACGCTTATAATTTGACACTTAAATTGCGAATGGTCCCTTAATCCTCATAAAGAAGCCATTGTTTTTTACTTTGATCCATCAGAATTCTTTCTAGCTTAAATTATTTTTTTGAAGCAAAGCTTTAACCTTTATTACGAAACAAAGCATTAGGCTTTAATTTTTTCGAAGCAAAGGGTTAATAAATTCAAAATGTCTTTTGCATAAGACACTGCTTCAATACCTTAGAAATGACAAAATGACTATGAATTTTATTCATTTATTTAACAGTTTTTTGTACATACATATAAACAGTCAAGAATAAAGGAACAGTAAAATACGTACAAAGGTGATGCAAACAGAAAGACAAAAATACAAAAAAAAAGAGTAAGAAAAAATCGAAAGAAAAAGATAGTTTTTCTAAAGACAATTCTTCCAGCAAAAGAAAAGTAGATAAAGAGATGTAGACACCGTGTGTGTGTGTGTTTACTTTCTTTTTTTTGATGAAAATTGACTCAGACTCAAAACTATTTATTTATTTATTTATTAAAACTTTATGCACTAGTAAAAAACTACTGTACAAAGGCGGACTTAATGCCTGAGGCATTTTCTACCAGTCAACCTTAGGGTGATGCAGAGACAGACATGGCAGGTGCAACAAAAGATAATACATATAACTTGAAAAATAATGAATACTAATTAACATACATAGATACATACATAAATTATAAACAAAATAAACGTAGTCTGGAGAAATAACGACAGGTAGAGGAGAAAACGAATCCATCTAATTAACGCTGGGATGATTCTGCCAACTTCTTACGAATGTGATCACGTGCCTTTACTTTAAATAACTATTCACTCACTCAGTTCTTAAAATACTTCATATATGTTTTAGTATTTTGTTAGTTTTTTGTAATAATGACTTCTCCATTAGAATACGATGGAGCAGAATTCCTGAGGGCAAAACACTATGAGCTCTATTTCTTAAACATATAATAAAGGATTGAAAGTTTCCCTCCGGAGGGAAAACTAAGTTTTTTAACACTCGTTGCTGCTAAAACAATAGTTCGGGAGTTTTTTCGCATTTATGAATTAGGATCTGTTTATGTAGCTTTGAAGCTTTTTAGTTTGTGTTTCGGGATCTAAAAGCAACAGCATGCACCAAAAAGGGCGAAATAGGGTTTTAAAGAGTAACAATTTTGCAGTATTTTACTTTTTCGCTCGATTCAAGACCGTGTTGGATATAATGAACTTTATTAAAAAGTAAAATAAAAAATCTTAAGTGCCTGAATATTATCCAAGACATCGTTCTCCGTGAGCTTCAAATATCCTATCGTCTTTAAGATGGACTTTTCAAAAAACGGTTCGTTTAATTTTACACCAATCCGATGGCTTAGCAGAACCTGGAGCAAATCTCAAATCGATTTCCAGAAAATCCCCTGTAAAACATCAAGGAAAAAACCTGTGCAAACATTCAAATGTTCAACCATTAACGACAATATTGGTTTACGGTGGAGCAATAACGATGTAGATATGGAAACTATCGCGCGCTATTGAATCGCAAGGAACATTGCGGGTCAAATTTGCGTATGGATGCTGGCAATATTTCGGTTATTTTGAGTTGTGTGTTTGTGCCGTTTTATTTTGCGGCGAGTGTAATTATTATTGGTTCTTTGTTCGACTGTGATTTTTCTGTGGATATGCAGTTTTGGTTGCGGGCTTTCGGTTCCGATCTTACATGATCAACATGTGATAAGTTTATGTAACGACTTATGCATTCCTCGTGACTGGTTTATAAAGAAATAAAAACTACCGATAGTCATGGACATCACAGGGTTTTCTTTTATTTTATTAAAACAAAACACAGGTACAGCGTTTACTGAAAAAATATTCGATATAACATTTACGACGACTGTATTAAAATATTTTCATTTGAGAGAAAGTTTGTTCTGTTGACAAAAATGTTTATAATCCACACGATAAAAGGTGAAACGTGTGTTCAAATAGTAAAGTCTGTTCAAAGCGAATTATATTTTGTGTTTTTGTTCTTTTAAACGAAGGTAAATAACTGCTATACCGTTTATAGAGCAGTAGGTGACCCAGTAATAACGGCCGCGGCTTACGAGTTGTAGCTCGTAGGTTCGAACCCTGATCGGCGCTTTACTTTGTGTAAATTATTTCATCAGCACTGCTTTCAAAACGGTGAACGGTGAAATCATCATGAGGAAAACGGCATATCCGAGAACCAAAAACTTCGAAGACATGTGACATCTACCAACCCGCACTGGGCCCGCGTGGTGGATTACGGTTCACTCTCACTGAGAGGAGGCCTGTGTCCCAGCAATGGGAACATTATAGGCTAGGAAGGTACCTATATGGCTGAAGAGATGACAGATGTTTAGTAGGTAGAAGTTTTTTTTTTTTTTTTTTTCGCTGGTTTGCAAAAAGTATAAAACCTAGAGTATCGGGAAATCATATATTTATGAAATAGTATACGTAGATGAACGTGTAATTATTTATGTACATTAGTGAATTTGTCTTGTATGAAAGAAATGTCATTAATTTCGACTTCATGATAGATGATCTTATTTACCTAGGAATTTATAGTGGCAGTGTATAGGGCTCAGTATAAACTGTTTAAAAGCTGCCACACCGCTTACTTTCCGTTCAGCATCGCATCTAAATGTAATTTTAAATGTAAACATTTCACGAAATTGCGGTCAAACACTTATTTGTAACATTTACGTGCAGTGAATACTACCGGGCGTATAGCGAGGAAGGCATGGCGCGAAATGCTTCGAAATTTTCCCCAACAATTTTATATAAATTGTCCAAAACATAAAATATTGGTTTTGTACAATATTTTTACTTTCATTTTCTCGTGTGAAGCGATAGTTTTGTTGTTTAACCTTCTCGTGAGCGGCTATAACTCTTGGAACAATGGCGCGCGGCCTGTCCAGAAATAGCCGCGGAAAACAAACACACGGCTTACGGACACCGCACTCCTTGTACAACGCACAACATTAACTAACATTACAAATTATAATCTTTACTCCTCTCATAGACAAAAAGATTAAGCAGTGATGCAATCTTTACCTCATGAATCACCCGCTCTACCGAGAACGAGAAAATCTCCGTTCAACAAAATAAAACTAAACGCGACATTGTATTGAAACCAATAATTACACACTTTGTTCAAATAACCAAGACCATTAACTAACGTTAACAATACCGCTTGTTAAGAAATAGGACGTTACTTTACTCATATGTTCTTTTTATTTCACTCGTTCTAATTTACGGCTGGTTTCCGCTTCAGTTACGTTAAAAATAAAATTCACACATAGTTACGAAAAGAGTCGGAATTATGTTCAGCGATTGTTTCTAAAAACAATTTAATACCCGGTTGAGCTGCACAAACTGCTACAATACTGCTACATTCCGAACTGTAACTGAATCAGTTTCAACTTCATAGCTGACTGCGCTTCGAATCAATAGTCTACACTGTAAATGCATGAAAGGTGTATTAATAAAAAAAATGTGAAATACGAATTGCAGCGTAAAAATTCTTGGCTTTCATCGTAGCCCAATGGTGAAACGGGGCATGTCCTAATGTAAGCAAATTGCCGTCACAGCCTTTCAGCGTCCGGCCGCGGCTATCATTCCTAAGATAAGCGCTTAAAAGCCTCATGGAAAACGCTTTCAGCAGGCGGACTATTACCGGGTGTTTCCATACTTTTTGCTTTACATCCAACTGCCCGGGCGAAGTATCTTATATCGAACGCGCTATGTATGACCGTTTTGAGTGCACGATCCAAATCTACGTTGTTTGCTCCCTTCGATTTTAATCACACTTTAACTTAGAACTCACATTACGATGCTGTTATAAATTGTGACAAATTTTCAAACCAAAATAGAATTTCTCCTACAACGATATAGGTAACATAAACCGAGCATAAAGTAAATTTTGGCTCAAGAAAGTCACTGTATATAAAAGACCGGTAAATTTTAAAGAAATAAGATGATGTCAGAACAACCTAATAATCTTAATGCATTAGATTACAAAGGGCTTACTCGGAGAAGGCGAGTAACGGGCGGGGCGGAGTCCTTTTATTTTTCTTCATAATATTGGATTTTATGATTATTTTAAAAGGGGCAAAGGTTCTTTGCTACTACACATCAAAAGACGATGCCATTGATCAGATACCTTTATCGAATTACGTGATTGCGTATATAAAACGACGGGTGCTTTGGAGTTTCTTTGTGTTCGTTTCATGTTTGTAACCTAGGCGGGTGTGTGCGGGGGTGCGGCACCGCGGCGCGCGGGGGGCGTGGTATGTACTTGCAGCGTAATGCCGCTGCACTTGCCCTGGTCAGGAAGCGCGGCGGAATGCAGTCAGTCGCGTTTGTACCGCCGCGGTGGAGGGGTGCGGGGCGGCGCGAGGGCAATGCACGCGGCGCCGGCGCACCTCGCTGCCTCCCATTCAGTACATCTCACTGATGCTGCATTTATTTACTATTCTTAACGTCCAGCTTTTTCAAGCGCGAAGTTAGCTGCGAGCCCAAGAAAAGGGCACTAACTAACAAAGCGACTCACTTTAAAGCGCCGCTTTACTTGGTGAAAGTTCTGAATTGCACCCGCCATTTCGTTCAAAGAGCTCGCGTGAATTTGAGACTCGGTTGCATACTTAACATTGGTTATAATACTTGGATGAAAGTTGTGGCGGATTATCGATAGTCTGTAAATCACAGGTCGTAAGAGTTAATGGTAGAGCCAATTTTTATGTTGGAGGCTACATTATCATTTATCAGTGTCATTACGGGAATTTTGTAGAGAGAAGCTAGTGTTTGCAAACAGACCACGGACGGATCAGTATACGTCACTTCCACGCACACACTGCCTACTGATGCACATCATGCAATGATACGGCCCCGTCATCGCTTTGAGTCGGCGAGTGCCGCAATTTCACTGTATGCCGTGCGTTCGGAACGCGGCACGGGTTGGAATGCACTCGTTATATGCACACCACTCGAAAGGATTACCCACTAGTTGGCGGCGATTAACTGGCGCGCTCGTGGTTCGCCAGTGCCCCGCTATTGGTTTGTTTCCGAACGTAGCTAACGTTTGAATTTGGAATGTTGTTTCGGTTTTCGAATAACTTTAATTAAATTCGCTTGTCTAAACTTTTTTGCATTGAAATTGCAAAGTGGTCTGCGCCGATTATTTTCGTCTATCTAAAAAGGCATCAAACGAAAAATTTCAAAGACATATTGTAAAAGTTACAGTTTGTTCGTCAGTACCTATTGATAAACAAATATATTTTCTTTCCAGGTACGTGGGTGTTGTTAGAGAAAGTTCACGTAGATTTCATTCATTTACAACTGCGTAAGTAGCAGATTTGTTTTATTTTGCTTACTGTGTTTTTGTTTTCGTCTAATGATACTAATGACGTCACGGCTCCTTTTATTAGAAGTAGTTCTCTCTGAGGTGAAACAATTCCCGATGTCTGATAAATAGACTGGTCTAAGTTGAAAACTTTAATGACTATCTGGGCAACCACACCCTCAGTAGATAAGTGCGCTAACTTTGGAGCGACTTCAAAAAACTTAAACAGCTATTTTTCAATGTCTTTGAAATAACAGTATCTTAGTCGGAGTAAAGTAGTTCATTAATATTGTAGTTCAACATCTAGACTTAGTGTCATTGCATTTGAATGGGAGTATCTCGAATGGTTGTGATTATACGGGAGCTGCGAACTGGCTTGTACACACAGAAAGGCTTTTAAGGAGTCCTTTAGGTGTCAGAGTGTCTGGTAGAGCGCGGTTCGATAGAGCAGCTACCGATTTGGATAATGCGAGTCACTATGATACGCCTTAGGCTAAGTTAGATTTGAAAGGTGTTGCCGCGCGTCTGTTACGCCTCATTTCCATCAGAATGTTGCCGTAGCAATAGCAACGCGCGTTTGTTCGGAACGCACGTGGGTTGTTGTAGTCACTTTGACTGTAACACGCGATTCTGTGCGATTTCGTGCCCTTTGATACTGATCACACTTGAGATGATATTATCTCAGTTGACCGCGTTTGTCGTGATAACTCGTGCTTGATGGTGTTCGTATTTTTCACAATATTTATTTTTTTAACTTGGCGCCAATTATCCGCTCAATTGTTGAGTGCCTTTAGAAGGCCGATAACAATTAATAGTACATTACTGTCGCGGCCTGCAATCAGGAATTGATGGACTCACGCATGAGTGCCTCGGCTTCGCCTCGGCCCTCATTTTCACGATCGTCCATCAATTCCCTTATTGCAGGCCGCGACAGTAATGTACTATTGATTGGCAAGCGAAACTCTGAATAAATCGTTTTAACTGGTAAACATCCTAACTTAATAACTTCGATATAACTTAGCTATACGCGCGCTCCGGCCAGTTGTTTACCGGTATGATAATTATGTTAAACACTTAAATAAATCGTATATTAAATAATTTATTTCTTTGTGCAATACTATTAACTATGGTAAATTGTTTCGTCACGTTTGCTTGGATTTCAGAATTAGATACACAATGTAAATAAGTACATTAGAAAATAACAGCAATAAACTTTTTACGGTCATTTAGTATAAAAAAATATAATCATTGAAAAACTTACCTAGCGAATCGAAATACTGCACCATTGTCCCAACAGTACCAAAAATAATGTAAGTCATAAAAAACAGCATTACTTACAGTAAATTAAAAGCACTCAATCCCCACATTACAGTCTTACACACAACATGCAAAACAGCGCACCGAATTCCAAATTGAAATATTGCCGACGCAGCCCCAACCTCGAAATTTACATTTTGCCGGGCAGTTTATTCCGGTAGTAAAATATCGAGTAGTGTGTCGCGGTCCCCAGGTGTTGGTTCAAACGACGCAAGTTTCACTAATGTGCGGCTTAAATGATGACAGTGTAGCGGGACTTAGCCCACCTGCGAGGGGACCGCACTTTTTGGTACTGAAAAATGGGACTCCTGATTATTTATGAAAGCCTGGTGCGAGAGTAATGGGATGTTACTTGCTCTCGCTTGAATTTGTTAAAAGTTGATGTTTGGTTTGCAACATTTTAGAATAATTTTTGTCATACAGGTTAATTTCTGTAATTTTTGAAGAATTAGAAATTCATAATAGGTTTCTAAAGAAACACTCTATTTCATAGCAACAAAATTACTTAGACATCAAGTAATAAGGCATAACTGTCTAAATATAGGCGAAGTGTATCATTACTGTACACTAGAATTGGAAAATTTCAAGCCTGTTTTCCCGTATAATCAAATTCGATTCCCTGTAGGATTCTTACAAATCACCGGTTGCTTATAAATCGTTCGTCTCGTCAGAGATTTATTCGTCTCTCTCTCGTCCAAATCCGGCTCCCAAAATGTTCGTTGGTTGTAAACCGCACTTGGCGTAAATTACACACGTAGGTATTTGGCAACAGTGTTTAAATAGGGGGCGCTTAAATTTGTACCCTTAAGTAGGGGGTAATAGAGGAAGTTTGCGCGTCTTACGTAATCGAACCCCGGAGTTGGGACCGAACAAACTAAGTTTTTATCTGTTAACTTTAGAGTATGTTACGAGTGAGTGAGGATGGATTTATTGACAACAAAACTGGTTCTTGCGAGAGTTTCGGGTGTACGATGATTTATTTATGGAGTCTTTGAATTCTTATACGAGATTTTTTATTTGACAGTGATATGGTGTGTCGTATTGTATCGACAGTTCAACTAATTCTGCTAATGCTTGGTTCCTATAAATAGAAACGGATCATTTTGGGCATTTGGGTATATGTATAAATAGATGCGTACCTAAGCTAATTTTACCTGTGATAGCTCCTTCAATATGGGAAAAGAAAGAAAGAAAAAAAAAAATTTGGGACTCGCACAGGAAATAAAACAATCAAAAATCATGAAAACGATAGGTAACACAAAAAATAAAAGAAAACATTAAAGCTTAACAAAATAGTGAAAAAACATTAAAAGAAAAAAGAAGACCTGTGAGGGTTTACTATGCAAAGCTGAGATCTTAGCTTCATTATTGGTAAAGATAAGAGTCTTAATTTTAACCAATAACGGTCCGTAAATTATAGGAATCGGCCATAAACCCGTCTATTCAATAATACTAAGCATTTACTTACCTCACCTTTAAAATTACATTTCCATATTCCTTTAAACCGTTTTCCAACTGGGTTTAACAACGAACACGTTCAGTTTTCACTAAAAAGCTTGAGCATCTCTTTACATTATAATGAACGCAAATGGTCCTTCTGTGTGCACGTCTCACGATCTTCAATTACGATTCACATTGTTACTGCGGCCCGCTAGGGAACTAAACTTAGCGATCTAATTGCTCGATGTCTAATCGATTGTGACTCGCGTTGGCTTCAGATCATACCTGTCTTTACTGATCATAGTGTAGTAAAGGTGATAATCATTGTAGATGTAAAAGTTATCGATGGAAGAAGGTTGTAACGAAATCAGCGCTGTTTTATCGGTTTGAGTCTGGGTTCTGAAAAGCTATTTAATTTATTCCGTTGTTTTGTTCAACTACATGAGTGTTTGGGCCAATTTCAATTAACTGATTAAACTTCGAGAAACTGAGGGAACTTAGTCGTAATATAGAAAAGAATACTTGACTTTAACACTGCAATTCCTTTAGCATTTTATTTCTCATTAGCAGCCCGGAGATTGGATCTGTGGCCGATTGATGGCAATAGGCTCGCCCCCTATTACACATAACTGCCTACTATATATACACCTCTGCCTAAATCTTCGGAATACAGGCATGATGTTGTGTTATTATGTTCCTTTAGCTCAGTAGTTTCACTCAACGATACACATCACAATTTAGCATTCACTCTAAAAGAAATATAAACAAAAACACAAAATCCAAAAAACAATACTACCTACCCTCATCACCGTGCAAATAAAATAAATTTCACACAACGCAAGTCCATAAAGCGACCGGCGCCACCCCCATCACTAATTATGTGCACAAACAAACGAATACCAGTTCATACAGGCGAGTATATCAGGCGAGTAGGTATATCGGGCGAGTACGCCCGATATTCTCGCCCGACATTACTATGAAATTAGTGTGGACTGAACCCACCATTAATTGTCACAGGTGTCGATTACCGACAATACGTTTTTTTTTATCGATAGTTTTTTATGATTCCCCGTTACAATTTTCATGACTATTTCAATGGTTTAATACACAGAGGTTTTGAATAAATGGCGTTGTTTAATTGTGTTGATAGTGGTTGTTTGTGATTAAAAAGGTATGTATAAAATTTTCCCGTATTGCGCTCTTAAAAATATTATTGAACACTATATTATAATGATTGCGCCTCTTTTAGTGAACCTCAAATAATTCTTACTTTGGGGCCCTAAAAACACAAACAGCCAAGTAACTGCTACAAATTTGGATGTAGCGCAGTTGGGCACAGTTCTAACCTAACCCATTTGGTTGGAGTGCCCTAGCTTATTACTTAGAGGTTCATTAATTTAAAAAAGGTTAAAGTTATTAGAAGGTCAATAAGTTTTTAGACGGACGGAATATTTCTTGATAAAAATGAGCTTGCTTACGAATTGAATGTAAAATACAAAATAATTTAGCACCGCTAAAATGATTTTTTCGATTTTTTGTGATTTTATTTTTAACGCTTTTAACCCTTATTTTTATTTGAGCGAGAATACAGTCAGTAAAAATACATTAAGAATCCCCCAAACTGGCAAAATTTTCCTGTGAGTTTTTAAAAGGTCAGCTATGAGACTCTAAACAGGGCAAATAAACGTATATTTAAATTTGTTCCTACATTAACGATGGCTATTTAAACTTTTTTTTTGTAAAATTGCTGTTTTTCGTGGAACTTGAAAATGTTTATCGCTCTTTATAAAAAAAAAAGTGTAAATAAAGGAGGTTGCGTTGATAAAAAATTCAAGGTATGTACACTGTTATTGTACTAACTAATACTTACTTGAATAAATAATTATTCGACGAAAAAAGTTACAGAGCTCACAAGAAAAGCTTGCTTTTTAATTAATATGCTCTTACGTTCGGTTCCTATAAACATTAACGAATCGTTTTTTACCAATGGTAGCATTTTTTATTGCCAAACTGGGCATATAAATAGATTCGTAAGCTAGTTTTACCTGTGATAACTACTTCCCTGAGGAAGGGTCTACTATGCAAAACTTTGCTTCATTATTGGTAAAGATATAAGTCAATCAATCAATCTGCCTAGCCTTTTCCCAACTATGTTGGGGTCGGCTTCCACTCTAACCGGATGCACCTGAATACCAGTATTTTACATGGAGCGACTGCCTATCTGACCTCCACAACCTAGTAACTGGGTAATACGATTCCCCTTGGTAAGACTGGTTGTCAGACTTTCGGCCTCTGATGACCCGTAACGACGGTCAAAGAGCCATGAATGACAACCGGGACCAATGGCTTAACGTGCTTTCCGAGGCACGGAGGAATCTCGGTATGTAGAGACGGTCACCCATCCATGGACCAACACCAGCAAGCGTAGCTTAACCTTATGGATCGACCCGTGCGGCTGCTCTTATTTAGCCACGATATAAATGTCTTAATATTATCCAATAACGGTCCGTAAATTATAGAAATCGGCCATTATATATAAGTAGAACTAAATTAAGGATCCAATACCTTAAATTAATAGTTCATTATAAACAACCGTCTAATAAAACGACCAACAACATTTTTAAACCTTTACCTACTGCTTTGCTTTTCAATTTAAACCAAATATTCGGGCGTACTAAAACCATGAATAGAATTACGCTCCGAAATCAATCGCGTGTTTTGAATACCAACCTTTAAGATTAACCCTCTCACTGCAGCCAGATGTTTGACAAATAAATTAAGCTTATGAGAATATTTCGGTCGGGTCATTCAATAATCCAGTTATACCGTTATCGAGGTACCGACATACCTACAACAACACGCAGACATGATAAACTACAATGATAAAGGGTGACCGAATACATAAAAACTATTGATTTTAATTTCTGTAACATTTTGTTCGGTACGCCTGTTATCAATTGATTAATGTTTCAGTTGGGTAGATACAGCCTTTGTGTTCGTGTTGATATGCTAATTGATAGCTGGAGTTATATTTTGCTTTGTTACTACACGTAATTCTAGACGATGGAAATGTGACAAGAAAATCTTGCTGTCAACTGCCTGATTTGTATCCATTAGTGCTGTAAATTACCTTATAAGAAAAAATTGTATTACTTATAGATCGTCAACGTGAATATTTTTCCAACAACAAGGCTATATACATATATAAGTGTTATAAATCCAAAGTAACACGCATTTATTTGCGATTTTTTTGTTTAGTTCATAAACAAAATGTCTTCAAACATTAGCACCATAAATTCAAAATGTTCATCCCAAAAATAAATAAACCAGAAAACAAAGTGTAACTAACACTAAAACGGTCGTACACACATTCTCTTGTTCACACCGTGAGCACTCTATAACTCTATAAAACCAACACTAGTACGTGACACAAATAATTTTCACTTAGACCCAAGTGTTGCGAACACTAAGAATTAAGTAGCGAGTACATAAATCGGTACACAAGTTGCAGGTACAAGACATACCGTGTTGAGTAAGCTTTGTTTTAACAGAGTACAACAAACTTAAATCCTCTAGACCTGTACCGCAAAATAAGCACAGCACAGATGGGCCCAGAAGCTGTAGTGCTAATTTGCCTACTACTTAACTCTTAAGTCAACATGTACCTTTTAGGTAAGTATTTGGGAACAATTACCGTGGATTCAAAAGGAGTATGTAAGGATCGTAGCAGGTGGCGTTCTGTAGTTTCAGCCATGGGAAGAAGTGTTTATGTATGTATAGATATAGTGTGGTCATGGACCGAAAGAACCAAAACAGCGCTGAAAGTCGAAAGATGACAAGATGCATGAATACGTGGTAGAAGCAAAAGGGTTATGTTAGGGTCATGGTAGGTAGAGTTCCGTTATCCCACCATATTGGCTATTAGGATTAGTGTACACGCGTGTGATTTGACACAAAATTAATGATGGTAGGTACCTATAACGAGACGAAATTAACTGTATATTTATAGCTTTTACCGTAAACACGACGACCTTCTATAAACAACTACAGACGCTTAAAATAACAAAATGTCCTCAAACATCAATTAATTTCACCAACGTCATAAACAATCCTTATACGGATATAACGGTTATCAAGTTTAAGATACTTAACCCTAATACTAATCGTAAGTTCTTTGCGGAATATTCGCTGCCTTGCAACTTAGCTATCGGCCTCCACCAATTGTTTGGTTAGGTAATAGACGGCACGGGTCTTAACGGACCCTAGCCGACATTACACGGTTACATTTAGAAACGTTAATTACCTATTAAATTACACGCATAAACGATTATCTTAATTAATTTGTGTAAGCTCGGCTTTTGATTTACGCTGTAATCGTGATGCGTTCGATCGTGTTGTGATAATTTTTCCGGTGTTTTGTTCTTACGTGCCTGTAAACTTTACCTTATCGACGACCACAGAGAAGTTGACTGTGATGAAAACTTTGTTGACGAATGAAGTGATTGACATAAAGTGTTTCAGAAATCAGACGTGGACAAGAGACAATATGGTTCAGTATCAGAATTATTATCAAATCAAGTGAAGTCATGTGTAGAAGTTGAGGATGGACGCATTGGTCAGTCGCCTACGAGACCACACACATTTCGTTTTGTTGACTTTATTAGTTTCTGCGTGGGAGGTGCTACTATTCCTTATTTTTCTTGGCATCATTGTGGTTCACTGCTCACAGGACGCTACGATTCCATTATTTATTTTTATAGGGATGTTTAAATAAGTGTGCCCACGGCCTTGGCGAAAAATAAATAAAAGTGAGTTCGCGACCTGCCTCAATACAAACACGCGGTGCCAACAATAGGTGTAGAGCACTTTAAATAATAAATCCATATAGAGTTGGTTTTACGAGCGCTTTCCGAGCCGAACACCTGTCTGTAATAACGTACTGTGTGCACTGCGTACCAAATAATTTGTGTACAACGTTTATAGTATACCTACTGCGTACATCACTATGCTATGATTGACTAGGCAAGGACTAACGAAACTGTTTTTTTTTTTTTGTATTTGGGCATTTTTCTTACGTTTAGGCACTACCATCTCATGCTTATTTGTTATTACTGAAGGATTTTTTTTAATGTAACTTGTAAGTTTTTCAGAATCTCTAATAAGTCCTGCCACCACTTGCTTTGTTTCTGGTCTTTTTAGAAAAATAAAAGAAACAATCAAGGGCTGAGTTGAAATAAAATGCATACACCCGTTTAAAAAAAGCCAACCAAAAATGTAACAATTCAAATTTCCGATCACTTTATTTGGGTCCAATTTAGAGAGTGGACAAAACGTTTTGTGTTCATTCTGTTGTTTTTACTATCATCGATATTGGTGATAAAATATTATTCACAAAGCTACGATTATAGTGGACATTGTTACTAGGAAACAATTGAAATCAACTCAGATTTTTTTTTACCTACCATAATTGATATACTAAAAATACCTATATTTAATGAGTAAGCACATGCCTCGTTTTTTCTCTCAAATCAAAATGAATGAACTATCGAGTCGCATTTTCAAGAGATTCTTTTTTATCTGCTTCTGAAAATTATTTTTATTGGAGAATCCATTACAGTTTTTCTAGCAAAGGCCAAACTGCTGACACACTTTTATAGAACTTGATTTTTCAGATTTCATATGTATTTGATCTACTTTTGAAAATTACTGAATCTATGTAAGTAATTGGAGGGTGGTGGTCTTATAGTTGAACTGTCCAATCAATCATCCATCTTCAGAAATGATTACCTAATTAAACAATATTTTCAAACAAAACTCCACATTATGTAACTGAACAAAAAAACATAATTTAAAATATCTTTTAGTTATTATTCAAATTATAAAATGCCTTTTATATGCCTCCCATTGTTTCAGTAATATTAAAAATAATTGGAAACCAGACTACGAATTGAAAAAGAATCACCGTTTCGTTTTCAGATACAATTTTAAATATAAATTTTCTGAACGGTCGACTTCCGTTATTGACCCGTTGCCCAGAAAATTCTCACTGAAAGGTTTATCATTAAACAACTTAGTCCCTGAAGTTGTTTAAACAGCGTTTCTTAGAGGCTTAGGCCCGTCAATACATTCGGTTAAGCTTTCCTTACCCAATTAATTAGCTGTTATGAAGATCAAAGACAGTTTGCGATCTCTGTGCTAAGCCTCCGACCCATTCAACTTGGTAACGAGCCCGACAGTTTAAGTTTGCTCCAATCCCTATAATACAATGTACAGCGTGACTTCTGTCAATCAACTACGTATCTCAGTTTGCACCGACACCGCAGATTTACGCCTACCATGATCAAATTCAACACCTATTTCGTTAACGATAGAGTTGTTAATGGAGTGCGGTGTTCGATCGCTTACGTCTTTGTGTATGACAATGAAAGTTTATCCGTTTTATTAGCGATCCACACTGAATAAATTTACGTGGTCTTTGTAATAGTGTTTAGTGAGGATTAAGTGTTAAGGTTTGACTCGACCGTCTGCAGTTCGGTCGCGTTCGATGGATAATATTGGCGTTAATCTGTTATAGCCTGAGGAGGGAACGTTAAACAGATATTCGGATTTCTCCAATGTTTGTATTGCCAAGTTGGACGGGGACGGTATTACGGGATACGTGTTATTAGCTCCGAGATAGATCGTAGAATGAGATTTGATATCTCAGCTTCTGTTTTTCTTGTAAACTTCGCATCTTATTACTTTTATTTGAATTTAGGTTATCAGATTCAGTGACAAGTTAGTTCAAGATCTGTTTAACTTGGAAAGATCTGTTTAAGAGTCTAGTTACAGACAAAATTTTGATTACCTATCTCTCTCTCGACACCAAAACGGTGATGGTAAAACCTCTTTTATCTTAAATTAATTTAAAACTGATTGGGCCATGAATATAATTATTTTCGTACATAGTTATATAGATTGACTAGGTAATCAGAAGTTGATATAATCAATTATACCTACCTAGGTACTGAAATAGATAAGTAAATAGTAGTAGTTAATGATCGAGCTGTGTTTGGAGTGCAAAGGAGATTGTGTTGTCTTTCCAAATATTTCCTTTAGGTACAAGAAATCAGTGTGATTATTCAACTGTATTTATTCTTTAAGTAAACGATAAGGTTTTTAATTCGATATGATGATATCAAAATACTGTTTCGAAGGCTTGGATGCGTTTTTTCGTTACAATATTATTTTCCGTTTTTTAATAATCTCCAAAGAAACTCAGGAACGACATTGCAAGGCACTGTAAATAATGAAACGAAATATTCATCGTAATGCTTCAATTTATCTAACCTTTTCCCAACTATGTTGGGATCGGCTTCCAGTCTAACCGGATGCAGCTGAATACCAGTATTTTAAATATAGCGACTACCTATCTGACCTCCACAATCCAGTAACTGGGTAATACGATACCCCTGGGTAAGTATGGTTGTTAGACATTCGGGCTTCTGACGACCCGTAACGACTGTCAAAGATCACGTTTAACAGCCGGGACCAACGGCTAACGTACTTTCCGAAGCACGGAGGAGTGTCAGTATGTAAAGTTGGTCACCCATCCACGGACCAACCCCGGCAAGCGTAGCTTAACCTGATGGATCGACCCGTGGTGCGGCTGTTACTACTTAACCACGAGCTCCTCATCATAATGCTTGTAGGTAGTAATATTAACTCTACCAAAGAGAGAGTCTAGCCAGTCCGTTAGCGGATTTCGTTAGCGAATTTCAGCGAAATTCGCGGAAGCACTTTATTACTTTATCTTAACACTTCTTTCGTCTTCCGTTACACAAGCATTACAAAAGCATTCGAAACACGAATCGATACTACTAACGCCTTAAGACGAGCACAATACGACGACAGATAATTCCAAATCGTATTGGCTTCATAAGGAAAGAATCCATTCCCGATACAAATATATTTTTGCAGTCACATTGGTAAATCGCGTCTATTTCCTTGTAGGGATGTCTGTCTGTTACGTTGGAGGAAATGCTCATAACCGCACGAAATGCGTTTGAAATTTTTTTCACGTATCAATACCCAACGGTCGAGCGATCAACCGCCAATTGAATGGAAACACTCGAATTTTTCTACACGTTTTAGACTTCCTGTGTGGAAGAAATTTAGAGCGGAATAGCGGTCATTGGCAAGCGTTCGCGTTTTTAGGAAGACTTTGCGACTTGAATATTGCAATAAGTAATGCGTGAACATTTTTCAAATCGAAAACAGCTATTCTTTTAAAAGAACATGAAATCGAAAAGCGAAAAAAAATCGATCATCCATTTCGAACAGTCCGAAAACATAAACAAAAATACATCAACGCTTCCTTTTATCTACGCATTCCCATTTCAAAATGCATTAAAAAAACATACGTTTGTAGAACAGCCCCAAGCCCGTTCGTCGGCTTGTTCCGGATATTGAAGCACGTAATCTGACTACAGTGTGTCTCCATAGCAATTTATCGAACGATAAATGGCCCACCCATTATTTCCAACCCTTAACCTAAAGCTTATTAATATCTACATAATTTATTGTAAATTGCATTCTGCAGTGAAGCCGTGCGTGAATAGGTGTGGGATTGAATCTTAAAAATGTAGGCGCAGTTTATTTTCTCTCGTGGCAAAGAGAAAAATCAACTATATGAATTGGTGAAGTGGGTATATCATACCTATGATATATCCTGCAAATCTATAATACATACTGTTTAGTCTGAATAGAATTGTCTATGGCAAGTTGCAACTATTTGAAGGTTATTTAATTTAGGAACGAACATTAAAACCAAATAAATAAAGCGCAATCGCTTTTACACAATCTGTGATTTTCCGAGCGTGTTATGAATAAGATTTGTAAATAAATAAATGTAAGTAAGTCATTTGTGTTATTAAATAGCTAAAGATTATTATTAAATAAATGCATTCTAAAAAAAAAAACTCTTGGAACCCTTTATCTAACCTTGTATTTTCTTTTTTTTACAAAGCGAGTTGTCCTGAAAGAAATAATTGCCTTTAGGCACCTATTTATTTACCCCAAATATTATAAAATATTCAAGATTTATCGACAAGGATTGGAAAATAATCGTACGACGTGTTTTCGACAATTACCGCGGTTATTTATCATCGAATATTAGCCGAATAACTTAGTAGAAATATCACCCCTTTTATCATAATTTCAAGGTTCACTGTAAGTTCGGACGGTTTTAAGTGGTCATCATTTGTGAATAAATCATTGGAAAAGTATGGACTTGACAAGTTTCTGTTGGAGTGTTAATTCTATAGATAATAATTATAATTTTCATTCCTATGGATTTTGAAGGGTTAGGTCATGGCATGTTATGTACCTATTCCGGTACAGCCGGTTTATTCTGAAAAATTCTCACCGTGAAACTTAGGTGGGGTGGGTGATTCCATCTAATGATTGTCACTATTGACAGCTCACTTCACCTAAGTTTTCACGGTGATATTTTTACAGAATAGATCAGATGTCGTGGTTTCTTGTGCGACTTGCACAAGTTACATGCAAGTATGTGCGATTCATGTTCAAGTTTATGAACTAAGGTATCCTTGTACAAGTTTTCAGCGCAAGTATTCTTGTCAACTATGTTCGGATTTGTTACTAATTAG
This sequence comes from Lithophane leautieri, assembly GCA_949152455.1. Classification (NCBI taxonomy): domain Eukaryota; kingdom Metazoa; phylum Arthropoda; class Insecta; order Lepidoptera; family Noctuidae; genus Lithophane; species Lithophane leautieri. The sequence goes on along the minus strand of OX424463.1, from coordinate 12,632,627 downwards.
TTATGTATATTGATCATCTTGAAATTAAATTTTGATTTGATTCGAAGAAGCTGCATAACCATTTTGGTTACCATATATACTGGAGGATATTACACTTGTTATTGAACCTTCATTATCAATCTCCTGCCCTTTTCCCAATTTATTTGTCGTCGGCGCAACATGTCTTTTTCTTCCATACTTATGTATTAGTCGTCATCTCGGTATTTTATTTAAAAAAAATTACATAACCCCCAAAGTGTTAGGCAAAGGAGTACACCCATTGTACCTACACTCACATTTCTCCAGTTATGTTTAAGTCTCATAAAGGCTCTTACATACTGGGGCGATTCGTCAAGCGACGCGACGCCGCCGCATTGTTCGCCGTGAAGTTTTCTCAGAAATTGTTTTGTTAAAATTCGCGTCGTGCGGCGAATCGCGCCAGTATGTAAGAGCCATAAGTTCATGCCAGAGTCATAAGTTCATAACGTAACAATAAAAATAACGTCGATAGCGTTTTCGAATCATCTGCACCCAAGACTTAGCCCGAAGAGCATTGAATACGAAATGTATATGCCAGTCGGAGCACCATTCAGCTATAATGTCGTACTTATTGAGTCTAGTTATGCACCATTAGGTTACACATTTCCGATGAATCGTGCGACTTATGCGGAGAGGATACTATTACGAGTCTTCTGTGTGTTTTTTTTGTTTATCAATTTGTTTTTGCTGTTGGTTGGACTTAGAAGACTGGATTTTGGATTTAGTTTCAGGAGATTTATTGTTCTTTTTTTTTAACGAAAACAAAATATACTTCTATGAAGAAAAAAATCACAGCTTTTTGAAAATTTTACTTTTTTGGCTTTCTAAGTGAATCTCCGATTTGCTGTGCGCTCTATATTTTTATTTATATTAGTTAAGTTGGTATCTTATGTCACGGATACAGCCAAAATATTCAATGAATTTCGCAGAAAAACACGGAAAACGTAACTTAACCAACCGAAAACCCTGAAAAACTTCCACCATATCCGTTTTATCTTACAGAAAAACAACAAAATAGATGAGATCCGAAATACACCAAAAGACCGGCAAACGTGTAAACGAAATTTAATTTTAACACTATTCTTACGGCTTGTTAAAGTACAATATAAAACGCACGCTCGTTCAGACCGCCTGGTTTCTCTCACTCGCCGATAGCTATCATAGTAAATCACTGCACTAGCGTCTGCTGAGAAATTTATTTTTGAAAGCGACTATTTAAATACTGCTAAATTACTACACGTTTATATTCTATGAGTACTTGGTAGTTGTGAGAATTGGTCAGGTATACATATTATGTATTTTGGGGTAAATTGTGTTTGGGTGAAATTTTGGGAAGATCGTGGTTATTAGTTTGTGGCGTAATATGCTGTGCAGATATGGTACATTATTCTGCAAAATAGATGGATTTCTTTAAGAAATATTTATTTCGCATTTATTGCTATATTTTTGACTAAGTTAATTTTAGGAATGTGTGGTGCTAATGCGTCAAAGTTTTGGGTAAGAGCTCTCATTTGTTAGTTTAGGTGACCTCAAATAAATAACTAATATTTAAGTATTTCTTAAATAAAAAAAAAGGTACAAAAAGACATTCGGCCACAACCATACAGAATTATCAACGCCCACATTTAAATTCATTTCTCAAGAAAAACAAAGGCACCGACACATTTTGCACATGACATCACAAGTCTCTCACAACATTGTAATGCTCGGCGCATGCGTCTCGCGTTGCATAATGCATCTAATGACGCGACCCGTTGCCCTTCCGTTTCCTGCTCAGCATTAATTAGCTTTTACACAGATTGCGCTTACCGTAAGGTGTTGCCAGATATTGTGTTTTGTTTGAAGTGTTGGTGAACGAAGCTCGCGTGGGATTTAGAGAATATATGTTCTTACACATGTCATGTGGGAATGTGGTATGGGCTTAATAAATAGAAATGTTTATGATGTGTGTGGAGGTTTATTTCCTTGGTTACTGCTACATGAATTTGACTGAGATTTAGTACAGTCGTAGAATGGTTCTTAGTCTTCTAACACAGTAACTTTTTGTCCAAAAAAAAACCCTATTTAGATATTTTCTTGCAGATCTTTTAATAATAATAAGCCGTTTTTATTCTGAACATCGCCGCGTTGTGGTATTTTTCAATAGTTTACAGAATATCTCTTAGTTGAGTGTGCTTTTTGCAAAGGCCGTTTAACAACTTCCACTAAGTCCTATCTCTGGCAACTCTTCTCCAATTTGGACCCGCTGTGTGCTTCAATTCGTATTCCCATATTTTATATTGTCTTCCCCTGTTCGTTTCGCCATCTCTGGGGTACCATTATGTAACAACTTGAATGCACTTGTCTTGAATACCTCTTAACATGTGGCTTGTCCATCTCCACTTTTGTTGGTCTATTTTGGTAAGTTTTCACCAAAACATAACTTTAAATTATCCGTCATTTAAATATGATTACGATTATGAATCAAATCAATATGCTGTATGTAATACTTGATAATCCGAAACAGCACTCGATTAGAAAATTACGTCGACGCCTTTCTCTTATGCACAGACACTAATCCTAACATAGGTACACGCACACAAGCACTATGATACTATGTATATAGCGCCAGTAAATTATATGTGTGATGAAACCATTTGCGCCTTGCTCATATATCCGTTTCCGTGTTAGATTAATTGGCCCGTAACGCACGGAAGGATGTATGACTGTCACAACTCATGTAAATTGCTGGTGTCTTAGAGCAGCGCTGAGCAAGATGCTACTCGAATAAATATCATCATATTTTAAAGTCTGAATTATTATTGCAGTCATTCACAGTTTGTAAATGTACCAGGCAATATCGATAAACTGAAATTGTAAAGCGTTCTTATATTAACGAAAATTTCATCATTAATTTTCATTGCGAAATAAACTGCTTGATGTACCCTAAATCTGTTTTTATATAACATCTGCGTAGCATTGTTGGATACTAATCTAATTAACCTTAGACACGAGTCCAAATGTGTTAACGGGCGGAGCGGGAAGCCGGGATCGGCCCGGAGAGCACGGCAATCCGACGCTTATTGTGATCGGCGTAGATGCCAGATTCCGGCGCGTAGCCATCTCATTAGCATTCATCCTGCGCTCGCGGCCGCGCGCTCCCGAATAAAGCATCTGTTAAATGTCTCGTGCTAGCTAAAACTTACCCGTAATTATCTGTTAACATTCCCAAGTTTGACCTCGCGAAAATCTTTGCGAATACTCCTAAACTCCGGTCCGGTTCACCGGAGGCGGTTTACTTCCCTAATAATCGGGCTCATGGAGATTTTTAATGAAAAAGATTGTTCGCCGTTATTTAGAAAGTTTGTAAAAGGGATCCAGTCTGAAGTTTGTTTTGATTTAGTGTTGCGCACCCAACGTTGATTGTGTTCTTCTACGCGGTTTTGTATCGGATTAGACGTAATTTAAAAAAAATCCGGGGTTGTTAATAAATCTTTCCCATTCATTGGGATCAGTGACACGAATTAACATTTCCGTTTTTTAATTTTTCGAGCTTTAATATTTGTGGCAAAATATACGTGCGCGTGCCTTTATTTTCTTTAAAAAAGTTAATTTAATAATTCGAATTCACATCCGACCCGTATCGCGTGACTTTTGTGAAAGACAGCCATTCATTTTATCGATGATTCAAACCGTATCCATTCGGGCCGCTAATGGTTTTCAAATAAACCAGTGCTGTTAATGGTTCTGAATTTGTGTAAAAAAGGGTGAAATTGAGTTAATTGATGCGACGTGCGCCCCTTGTTTGTATATGTTATCGATCACTGTAGTTAGGTATTTGGAAATTGATACTGGAATCAGTCCAAAGGATACCTACACGGTATAATGTACGATACTAAAATAAATTTTATAGTCTCAATAATCGTATAAACAATCCTAGAAAACTATCTCGTGAGCAATAAAGTAATTAACTAGTAATTAGGTACTAAACTTTGCAGTGCATATTATAAAGTTTATCAGTTATCACACAATCTTCATCTCTTAAGTTTCTGCTTAACACTTAACAATAAATAAAAAATATTCTATATAAAATTTAAAAAAAACTGATTACCATGCAATCAGTTGAAAAAAATCTACAATATTTAAACAGAGCGGCGCAGTTAATGGCGGCTATAAATCACCTTTTCATTTAATTACTTGAGCGCAGGTATTTTCTTTCAATGATACGGGGTTTTATTTTATTTGCATCGTCAGGTCTATGGTAGAGTCAATAAAGCATGTCATAAGTCCGCATTAATCATGACTGACAATATAATTCAGTCCGACCTTATCGTTTCAAAGTGAATGTATTTTGATAGATTCGCAAAGGTATGATGTCCCTATATCGATTTTCAATTAATCTTTTGTCCCCTTTTGTGTTTAGACAGATTCATTTTTCGTTACGTTGTAAGTGAGATTTTTATTTATTTTCATTTTCTTGTGTTTGCCAGGCTATACTGGTTGCTCGGATGCCAGGATCCGCCGGTCGCTGTCTCATTCCTCTGTATGCTAAACAAACAGACATGAACACAAACATTGAAATCGTATGGCGATGTTATCCATTCCTATCGATTCGTTGTCATATTTTTAACTCTTTTGCAGCGTTTATTTATTCAGTGCTGTTATTTATATCGTGTGCAGTTTATAAACAGATCTTCTGATTCAGTGATTTTTGCTGCAGTCATTTAAGTCTAAAACTGTAGACATTTAACTAAATTATCAACAATTACAATAAAAATATTCAAACTCATACTTTAATGTCTACCTCTGTACATTTGTGTGCTTAAAGTATTAAGTTAATAATAAAATCTATTCTGAGTGTTATTTATTCTTAAAAAAATACAATACCTACCTAGCACGACAACCAAAGACTAGACATTATTCTAATCAATTTTACACTCAAATTGTAGACAAAGCTTTTCCAAATATTTTAAAGTCGTAATTGATGAAATAACTTTAGTTAATACAGAACTTTAGAATTCTATTAAAAGGATTCTCAAAAAGCATGTAAGTCTGTAAACCTATTTTCCTGTGAAAACATCATTGATCTTTTTTTTCAGCAAAAATACGCTGGCAGTGAAGCGATAGCAAAAAAGAGTCGTTGAATAGCCGTCTGCACCGGAAAGTCGGAAAAAATCGACACAGATTCGCGCCTGTCCGTTTTATGGTCGATATGTTAATAAACAGTCGAGTCGTGCTGTGAATAGATGAGATTACGGTACAGCTACGGAACTGCACCACCATATAAAAGATTAATAAAGATAAATGCTCAGAAACCAATAAAACTACTATGTACACAGGCATAATGCATTTATTCATGGGAGATTCATGTATTCATTTTTAATCTTGTTCAGCTTGCATATTCTTTTTATAACAGCCATCAAAGCATTTAACATCGCGTAAGCTATTAAACTATAGATACTATGATGCTATAAATAAGAATCAAAGAAAAGCCGGCAGGACTTTATTTTAGAAAATGAAATATATCCAGTTTGTTTATTTACTCGTACTAGTCGCGTCATACGCATTGCGTGGAACACGTGTGGCTTACGTGGAACTAGCCAGCTTGCAGCGCGTTGTAATTTTACGTTCCTTACTTAGTTATTTCGGGATTCGTTTCCTTACTAGTGAATGTCCGTGTTCAAATTACTTACAGAATAGCTACGGGTGTTGCTATTCCACATTCCTTCCTGAGATATCGCGAATTAATTTAAAAACAAAACATACTTTCCAGAATAATTCATGATAAAATAGACGTTACTTTATTAAATTTCTGCTACCTGCCCAGGCTGGGTCGGTAAGGCTTCGCTTTATGGCCCAATTTAAAAAATGTTTCACATTATATGGGGAGAAAATAATGCAGTGTAGTCTTACAGAGAAATTAAGGGGCTTAAATACATTTTTTACTTATATTCCTTTAGCACGAATTATGAAATAAATAAAACCGTTTCAAGCAGAAAGGAGAAGCGTGAAACGTGTAATTTCTTTAAAAGGTTTGTGCCGAAACAAGACCCAAAAGTTTATCGGTGTCGTGTGACCCGCCAATCAAATGTTTCCTAATTTACCGTTTCAAATGGGTGCCTACTCCCATAGAAACAAAGAAAGAAGTGGTCAACAACTCGCACGAACAAAGCCAAGTTTTTAAATTGGGGACAGAAGTCACCAAGTATTCAGTGATCAAAGGAGAGGAGGATTGGCGGCAGGCTCACCGAGGGGCCTCCACTGTACCTCCAACATTTGTCTAACCTTGGAATGCCTCCTTTGAAATTGTGAAAACTAATTCGAAGCAGTTCTGTGATTACTTCCATCTGATCTTTTTGTTGTCGTATTTAATGAAATTGAAAGCTTTGTTGGAAAACTATTCGGGAGACATGCCTTCAAATAAAGTATCTTTCTCGGTCAAATTATTTTGCGACAAAGCTTGGGATTAGTTTTCTGTGTAAGTTACGTGTATTGCGAAGGTACCTATGTTATTAAACATTATACACATTGTGTATCTTAATAGGGGCGTAGCTCCGTCGGTTGCCTGTTTCACTCCAAGTTTTAGAAGTTCTGACAACGCATCTTCCCGGGTATTGTTTAAAGTTTATTAAGTTTTGAACATTGCATGACGTAAGTCGACGTAGACTGGTAATGAACTGAACACAAGGTGACTGTGAGACTATTTCACGGTTTCGCTATTCAGCTGTTTAGTTCCATGTCGTATTTGTTAACATTGGAATTATTTTAGTATTTCGCAACGAAAAGTTAGCGATGTATTCGGGAACGACAAAGTTAGATTATTTTATGAAATTAAACTGTGTGTAATATAAACATTATGTTTTGCTGGGGAATTGTGTAAAAATACAGAATATTGAACTTTGCCGACTTGTGTCATGTGAGTGGGTAAGTGAATATTTTGGTCGATAGACAAAGTTTTCCTTTTTTTTGGATCGACTTATTTGTCTTAATTTAAATAGCTACTAAGTATATTCTCCTACTGTTTCATGTGTGAAATAATTTTACAATTACATATACCCATAGCTCTACTGGCGCCCAACCGGGACATTTTAGTCCCACTTGGGCGCCAGTAAAGCTTAGTTCTCACAATAATTTTATTATGGAAACAAAAAAACAAAAGAAAGTTTGACTGAAATATCAACAACTTTCTTCAACACACTATACACATAGCCACACATAAAGTCCTCCTTCTAAAACAATGTTTTTCAAGCATTACATATGAACATACCAAAATAGAAATTTCGGAATTTCCTTAGGTGTGTTCGTTCCAACTTCATCTTACAAAGCAAACATGGGTCGGTCGGTGTAATTAGTTAAGGCACGCTTAAGTTTAAGACATGACGGTGCAACAAGTTCAGCTGCATTAACTTGTGATCAGCCCCGAGCATCGCTGATGTTCACTTGTTCATGTCACTACTCCAAAATAGAGGATTTTATTAGACTGACGTTCTTTGTGAATTTCGTTGCAATGTTTTGGAGCTTCTAAAGTTTGTACTTTGTTAAGATCTTTTTGATTGACGAAGACGGTCTCTAGTTTTATCATGCTGTATTTAGTATGTAGGAGTTGAGTTGTTTAAATAGCATGATGTTTATTTGTTTTATACGTTATTATTACCTACTTAGTAGTTTTACGTTGTTAAATTTGGTGATGATGCTGAATTAATAATCTGTTGCTGTATTGTCATATTTTATTTTATGTTTCAATATCTTCAAAGTCAGCATTTTTTTCTTGGAGTTTGTTTTCAAAATATAAGGCAGTTTAAGTAAGTAGGTACTTGTAGAACTTCTAATGAGATGTAAACTACTCTTGAATTGTAGACGTTTCGCTTCCAAACTTTTAGTTTTATTTCATAATTTTTTTCACATCATTTTGTACGGTATTGCAATGTTAAATAAGCGGTAATTTTACAAAATTCTCTAGTGTGACCAACCCAATTCACGCCTAATGAAATTCACACAATTCTGTACAAAAAATGTACGTCTCTATTCGATGTCGATACTTACTTACTCACGCTTGACGTAGCGTATGACTATCGACACTTTCTATTATCAATACATGAGGTTTGCCTTATTCACTTCTTAGAGATGCCTCGTAGTTTCGAGGAAAAAGTTTGATATTGTTGACAAAAGTACCCACTTGCACTAACAGGAAAACATAAAAAAAAAAATGGGAATTACGTACAGATCACTGTTTAATATTGTAGGTACCTAATAGAGTAGGTACTTAATTATCTACTATTTCTATCCAGTCAATCAATGGAATATTAAAACATTTATTTCGAACGGAGGCATGTTCCAATCGAATATTTCAATAAACAGTATCAAATTCCATTCATAAATTCCACGTACCTACCAAAATATCATCAGCGCATTTCACAATAGTTTATTAAAGCTGCATCAATATTAATATTTCCAATCATGCCATGTTCAACTATAGAGAATGCATTAAAGGGATTCGAAGAATGTGTTCATACAGGGAGAACTTATGTCCAGACATGTTTTCCTATTTTTCCTCCCATTGTCTGTATTTCAATAAAAAAGCAGAATTCAAAACATCGATTTTCCTTTGTTTCCCATCGTCAATTATTAAGGGATTTAGAAATAATCCTTTATTCACTGCATTCTTGTTAGCACATATTTGTTCGATTGTTCAATTCGATCGCGCTTCATTCCAGGACATAATCGCGCATGTTCCATCAAAGTGTATTATCGTAGCAGTTAATACGTCAATAATGGAACTGTTCAATAGTGGGGCGAAACAATTCCGGCAGTGGTCGTTTGTCGCGTCACTGTTATTCGTACTATCGAGTTTCTATGCTCGGCTACATTGGAGCAGCATTAATAACAGAGATCCATAATCCATTCTCCATTACCGTCCTTTGTGCGCTAAACGTTTATTAGCGGAAAATCATTTTGGCCTTTAAACTGGTCCCTCGTTTGATCGACTTTCAGTTATAGATACAATAGCTGTTCAGATTCGGGTTAGTTTAATGACAAATTAATACGTGTTCCCAAATTGAACGGCAAATGGGAAACGATCGGTAATGTGTTAATGTTGAGCAGTTGTTTACCTTCAGTTATTAGCTAATAAATATCTGTGAAATATCATGCTATTGAATTGTTTAAGCGGCACTTTGTAATGGATGTGTTACAGAACTGTTACGTAGGTAAACTATGAAATTAGTTCAGAAAAGGTGGCAATTATTTTAAGATGAATGCAACTTTAGTATCTTTTGATTAAGGGTCATTACATCAGCAGTTTTTCCAAATACACAACCAGGATAACTAGGCAACTTTAAGTTGTTATTTTATTAAACCATTCAGCAAAACTCAACAGCGAAATAACATAAAATTCCCAGAAGGTTTATTGACCAAAGTCAGGTTTCAAAAACTAAAGCCAAATCTACATAAACGCATTCAACCACGCAAAATCCTCCAACACACTAACCACTCCACCTTAAACCAACGATCCTCTAAATAAAATACTCTCCTCAAGCAACTGATTCAATTTCCCGGACGTCTCGCCGACGCAGACCGAAACATCGGAACGCATTCGCCGAACCCCCAAGAGCTTGTTTCTAGTTGACGTCTATTTGCATGACTAACCACCCTTAAACCCCGGGCCGTGGTCAACAATGGGAACGTTTAGCAATTCGCTCTCATAATGAAGTTAAGCGGGGATTGTAGACCACCCCTATGAATCGGAACAGAACAACGTTACGGCGTAACTGGGTTCATAAACAATGCGTTTAATATATGAGATTTATTCATTTGTATGCATTTTAGGTGGAATTTGTGTCTATATTTGGTGGGAAAGTACACTGAAAGATGAAATACTCTTTAGAATATACGTTTTTATTTAATACTATCTGATCCGACAGACGTTGTCCTGTCCTTGCCTCGTGAGTTTATAGTTCTGAGTTCATACAAATATCCCTTATAATAATGGACTTTTTTCCCTAATTTTAATATTTCCGGGAAACTTTTCCAATTTTTATTTCCATAAAAATCTATTTCAGACTATTACGAACATTTTAAAACAAAAAAAAAATAGCCAAATTGGTCTTACCGTTCTCAAGTGATGTGCTTACGAACTAACAGCATTTCGTTTTTATTTATATGGATTACTAGCTAAGTGCATAAGTCGGCATATCCTATGTCCTTCTCCAGGTCATGGTCTACCCATATGCCAATTTTCGTCCAAATTCGTTCAGCCATTGTAGCGGGACAGCGTAACAAACAAACCAACAAACAAACTCACATTCGCATTTATAATATTAGTTAGGATTATAATTAGGATGGTGTAAAGGCCCGTCCAGACTGGCACGATATCGCGGGCGCGACAAGGGTTGCGCTGTCTGTCGCGCCCGCGATGCCGCGCCCGCGATATCGCGTTAGTCTATACAAGCTATAAAGATACATAGCTAGTGTATCAACTTTTTATAGAGTACATTAGTATATAGTTTAGCAGCGCGCCTGTTAAAATCCCCAGCTTAATTTCTATCTAACCACTGCTACTGAAAATTCCTTGTCAGAAAATCTGCGCAACACTTTTCCAATCCGTGCCGTGGCCATTAGGCTAATGAGGCAGTCAAGGTGCAGGCAGATAACGTTTTTGAGTGCATGGACGTCACAATCAAAATTGCTATTAGTAGATTATGTATCTAATAGTAAGTATCACGTAACAGCACGTCAAAATTAAATCAAATAGTCCTATTTTTTTTGTACCTTAATGTTAAAGTTTGTATGTTTGTAAAATCACGGTTTAACGGCTGAATGGATTTGGATCAAAGACACTCAGGTAGATCATGAACATGGATTAAAATATAGGATACTTTATAACCTGAAACAGATATTTTTTCCAAAGAATCCAAGTGAATCCGCGGGCAGCAACAAGCGATTAACAAAACAAATAAATCACCAAAAAATCCACACACAAATATAAATATTTATTTATAAAAGTTTACTTTCCTAAATAAATAAATACAATTCTGTAATTGAATGTTCATTGCTAATAAAATCCCGGACGCTTACAGACAAACCCTTGAGTAGCAAAAACAAGCAAAAGACAGAAAAAACATCCGATTAGAATCAGTTCAGTGAATCTCAAGACACAGGGAGCGGTACAAAGGACGCACAGCTTTTAGTTTGCAATTGTCTATTGTAAATTAACGAAATATTTCCGGAAAGTCTCGAAAAAGTACTTTTTCTGAAATATATAACTGTTTTTCCAAGAATGCAAAACCACTTTCAACTCTAGTTTAACAATTTTTATGGCACCTGGTGTATCTATAGCTAAGAATAGTTGCTGTTTCTGTTTTTAGAGAAAACAGTGCTGGTATATATCCTCTGCGTAAGTAAACTTGGCCCACACACAATAGTCAATTCACAGAAATAAATAAGAATGTGATCAACATAGCTTGGTTCGTATTTCGCAGGTGTTATCATCTATACATTACTATTTATTAGAAGATAGTTAATTGATTCAGGCGCGACTTTGCGGAAATCCATTATAAAATACAATAGACGTAGATATCTTTAGTAACCTATTCCGCTTAACTATTCTTCAAGAGTCATAAAAAAACCCTGAAATCGACACGTGTTTCACCTCTCAACGAGGCATCCTCAGGGTGACGATTGACCAGTCGCAAACCAGAACACGGCGTGTTGCCACACCGAGCGCTGGATGCAAAGATCTCTGCGTCCAGCACTCGGTGAAATATATAATATAAATATATCTACGTCTATTGTATTTTATTTATTATAAATTAAAGTGACATTTCGTGTTTGCTGTGTGACCGCGTTGTTCTTCTAAACTGGGCAACAGATTTGTATGCAGTTTTCAACATCATTTAAGGAATTTATTGTACGATACGAATGTATTGTAGGATTGAAGGTTTATAATACATTAATATTAAACTTGCGACAATCTAAGAAGTCCGTTTTGACGTTTGGTTCTCGTACGTGTAATAAAACGTTATGCCTTGAGAATCAGTTTCAATCAATGAAGATAAGTTGTTGATTACAAACTCTCTAAGCATGTTCAATCGATATGTCTCGAGAATCAGGTTATAAGAAACCCATTTTTTTTTCATCGCTACACAAACGATTTTTGTAGCTGTCAAAACGGACTTCTTAGATTGTCGCGAGTTTAAACTTACATTATAATAAAAAAAATCCGATGTTCTGACAAGTCGGAAAAACCTTGCGAAACAGGGGTGGGTCGCAATTTCATACAATAAAAGTTCTTCATTATTCGTGTATCATTTTCCACGAGTCTAACAAAAGATTAACATGATTTCCGCGCATAAATAACATAACAAACTACCGCTTGAAGTTCACGTAACCTGTCCGAAAAAACAGCATAACACACAGAGAAATAACTCGACACCGTGCGATTGAACCCGTAGGGGTACTACGGGTTCAATCGCACGGTCGCATACCCCGTAGGATTCCATGGAATCGCTGCAATTGTTTCAAGCAAAATGTACCAGCAATCGGTTTATGCGAACTACTAGTTGTAACAATATTTTCTCCTTTGTTTACAGGTGAGTGAATCTTCACTACTTGAGTGCAGCAGCGGGCGCTACACAGCGTCCGAAACGGTGAGTCCATTTCAAAAGTTATCGTGCTCACACTGGCTCTCCTCAATCACGCCCATTCTGTCATTCAAAATAGTTTGAATACTTCATGTGAACACGCTTTTATTGGCAATGTTTTTATAACTGAAATTTATTTACTTGGATTGTGGTAACAAAATGTTTGATGGTGGAGGCTCCAAACTTGATTTCACTGAATCCATGTCCAGTGCACAATTTTCACCTCACGATATTTTTTATATAAACTTTGTTCAAATTCCAAGAATACTCAAGCGAAATGTCCAAATGAATCGTCTATTTGTTAGCAAATTTATTTCCCTAATATTATTTTATACGGAAAACTTGAAGGACCACGAAAGTTGTTCAAAATCGTAATAAGACGAAAAAAGTAAAAGATACGTCGAAATAAAAACTCCAAGAGCTAATCAACAAGACTTTTTCATACTTGTAGAAGTATCAAAGCGAGAGTCGTACTTCGCTAAAAGTTGCCGCGTTTTTTTTCTGCGGACGCTACACTTGCGTAAATAAATATTTTTACTTTTTAATCCAACTTCTACTTCTTTTCCCGGAATAGCCTCAATTTGCCGTTTACAAGTGTTGCAGTTTCATTACAATATGATAAACTGACACTTCCTGAATTGTTACGTCGAATAAATTATTGCTGGAGAATCATTCGAAGTAGTGCTGTAAACATATCTTATTAAGTGTGTTGTTCATGGGAAAGAACCGGCAATAAAAATAAATAATATTACTTAAAAAGGTTATGCTTTCTTTCTGTACTGACGGAACTTAATAGTTATAAATAAAACGAGGCATACGTACAGGTGTGCGTACATTAGTGGTTGCGGGGCCGCAGCGCATCGTTAGGATTTTATTACGATACCTACAATATAACTAGGTTCGTAAAATGTATAGAAGTGATTCGTGTGGATTAACGCACTGCAGTGCGCCCAGCTGCGGCCCGGCATAATGTAACCTTTAGCTAGGAGTATAACGTCGTGTCTATATTAACTTTCCTAGAGCGAACTTTATGTAAGTAGATGTTGTCGGAGCTTAGAAGATAAGATAATACAAACACCCGTAGCATATTTAACAACTTCATTCATAAAACAAGCAGCGGAAAAACCGTAGACCAAAACTCAGACCAGCCAGTTGTTTCAATGTAAAACATGATTCGACCGAAACCCGGTGCAAACAAAATCTAAATCATAGCAAAAATATTGCCCGTAGCAATCGAAAAATGTAATTCAGCAGTCAGAGTCGGACGCATCGGGCCTCCGCGGGCACTCAGCCCTCCCCCGCATCTGTTCACGGTTCGGATCCAAAGACTAATTACGGCCGAGTTTTTACCACCTCACTCTAACATGTTCCCATTGCAACCGTCGGCGAAAAAGTCCAAATGTAACTCCAATGAATTTAAAACTCTCGCATACTGATTCAGTGTCCAATATTCCCTGCAGCCAACCCTCCATCTTCAACGTTCTGCTAAATTGAAACTTAAAATCCACCCACTAAGATTCAAGTTCCTACTCAAACATCCATCTCTAGGAAATTAAACTGCCGCAATCAAGCTATTTTAAACTCTGCTGTAAATAATATTAGGTCCAGGTTTATCTTGCTAACGATGAACCATTTTCGAGCTGGTTAAGTCTCAAGATTTGTTCGTACACCTCAAGTTTATAATTACTAATAACTGTAATTATATCATTTATAGTTTTTAAGTTTCAACACCGCTTATTATTTGTATTTAATACGAAAAGTAAGTTTATGTTTTAATTTTAAAATTATGCTATATTTAATAATAGTTTCTGTTCGGAAGTTCTATTTAAGGCTTCATAAATAAGAGTCTAAGATATTAATTATCTCAACGCTAAGCACAAAATACCGTGTAAAATAACACAAACAAAGATATACGAACGAATATGTATGATTGAAATATGACAACACTTCTGTGAATCGACATGTAGGATATGCATCGAATGAATGCTGAATAATTAAATCGCAATCAAATTCTACAACCTGTTTGGGAATTCCAAAAACCAACGTAACTGGACTACGATGTAATTGTGCTTGGGAATATATGAGTGGAAAGAATTTCATTTAAAAATAGTAGAGCTAGCTTCGGTCGATCGCGCGCAATTTGTTCGCTGTATGTTTACCAATTAGCAATGAGATCGCGTTTCACGTACAAGTATCTCGTTCCTTTTTTACTTCCATTCGATATTAGATTCAAGAAACCCTTCCGGTGCGCTGCTCTGATCTCCTCCTATTCGAATGTTCGCGGAATAAGAGATGAACTTATATTGTAACGAATCGCTCGGTTTTATTTGTAGTTACAATTTCGATAAGTACGTACGTTTCTATTCGATTGCAGCGTACGTTTCGATAGCTGAGTTTATATTTAGGTAACCGTGTTATTCAGCGGCGCAGATTATTCCCTCGTATGTATGTACGTTGTGTAGCAGCATGCAGGCAGAAAACAGTCTCAATTGCAGAGCGGCACTCGTTGGATCGCCTCACCTCGCGCACGCCGAGCCTCGACGAGTTTTTGAATTTTTAAATTACTCATTGTGCGATGGAATGTTGCCAGTCGCATTCCCACGTACGGCCACTGCTCATGCGATCGAATGTGCACCCAAATCCTGGGCCCTACGTCTCATAATACAGCGGCTGTCACGTCTCCGTTGAAACGTTTGGAGGCACGCTAGGCGATATGCTCGCAAGCCTAGAACGACGTCCCCCTGAGTGTGATACTAACGAATGTCGTCCTAAATTTTTGATAGATAAAGTCGAAATATCAGTGACGCCCGATTTGCACGCTTAGTATACTTCGCGCAGACTGTTCAGACCATTCCAGTGCTCTCCCACGTAATCCGTAACTTGAGTCACGTTTGTGATACTGTACCAGTTCTACAGACGGAGTATGAAATTTTGAAAAATTAAACGCAGCTTCGGATGCAGGTGCGCCGTAAATACCTGTATAATATTATGCAGCCTGACGTCTGCGAGGTTTGTCGTCTCGCGAGTTAAAGTTTAAGAATATCGTGTGCGAAGATCATTCACCTGGAATGCAACTAGATAAGCGTAACTGTATAGGGCGTAACAAAGACAGTCGAGACGCTCTCGTAACCAAGAAAGTTATTCCACTTACGGCGACTGGATCCACGACTGCTCAATTGCTCGTATTTTCTGAAACTGCTTTGTTTATATGTTATATTGTTGAAATTTAACAAGATTTTACTACAAGTTTGTTGTAGTCGCTTGATACTTCCTTTTCGAAAATTTCTCAAAGATTTCAAATCTCACACTAGTGCTTTTAAAACTTAATTTACCAGGAATAGCGGTGTAAGTTATTCAAAATTACAATGTTCGCTGTTAATGACTGCTAATACATCTACAATTTAATATCTACGTAGGTACCTGTATCACGAATCTAAAGGCAGCCTCTTTAACGCATACACGCTGACCATTGTCTTTCATACAAATAATCGTCGAAGTCATCGACAGAACCCGTTCCACACGGCGGCGTACCGCGTCGTAGAATGTTATTACCTCGGTACCCGGGAAGCGCAGGCGCAACTGCGTGCGAGTGAGACAACCGACGAAGAAAGTTGGGAGAGGGAGAGAGATGGCCGCCGTGGGAGGAACCAAGGGGTCAGCGAAAGTGCATTGCCACGGCCGCAGTGCAGCGCACCCGATGGGAAAAGTTGTTCTCCGTGCACGTAGAATATCCCACCAACATGGGAAATTTTATGGGAAATATCATGAAATATGCTCGAACACCGCTATTACAACGGTTCTGATTACAAGACCCACGCGGAACTAGTCACTCCGAGTTACTTACTTAATAGTTTCAATTTTATGACTCGTTTTTGAACAGTTCGATAAATCGATACAGGTGTAAGTAGTAAATAAATCGTTTTGTTTTTTTCGGTCAGTGATCATGTGGTATGTGTTGAGAAATCCAGTTTAGTAAGTTCCAACAATTCTAGCATTTGACAGGTGTCGGCAGGTTATAGGGATTTCAAAGCAGCCAGTTAACGGAGGGCAGTTTGAAATATAAAATAATGTTCTGAAAAATCTTGTTAATTCATAATGAAGGCTGATACACGGCGCATAGAAAGAGCACCCTCGCTCCAGTTTCAATTTAAAGAAAAGGTAAAAATGAAGCGTGTCAAGTGGGGTTCCGTACTCTTGGCCAGAGAGTGGGCCTGTTCCCTGTCTGAAACAAAGAGGGCATTTTTCGACATAACTTCTCCTTTCTTTGAGAACTTTCGAATCACCTGAGATTTGCACCCTTGAAGTCGATGGTTCGTCTCGTTTGTTTCTGGTTTTCGAATTTAGAATTAAATCTGTTTTATGCGTTGCAATTTATTTTTTGGATCTATTATAGTTTATCGATTTATAGAAAATACAGCTTAGCAATATAGTGCAGACTATTCCACCGCAACAAACAGCCCCACATCTCAATATCGATTCGAGTAAAGTTCTAAAACTCATAAGTTACTTAAGAAGCATTGAAGAGCCTCGCGAGAACGAACCTAACGTTCAGGTGGGTCTGGATTACACTATAAGGTTCTAGTTTAATATGCAACGAATTTAATAGTTAATGTTCGCGACGAAGCAAGCTCATGTGCTCGCAAATTACTCCACACTTATTCCCTAGAGGAGCTTGTTGTAGATTTATGTTTGTACTTCAACTTGCTGACATAGGTCGACACTACAGAATCTGATTCGAGCCGTTTTGCATGCATCGCGAGTATAATTGGCGCGGACGAGTGCACGTAATTCTATTTTTCTGTTCGCGGAGGGTCGTGTGTTGTTTTGTTTGGGTGGGATGTTGGTCTTCAATTGAGCTTGCAGGTTGAATAAAAAATTAAGATGTCATTTAGAGAGTTCTTCAAAAAACAAAGTTCAAAACAAGAATCACAGAGGAAAATTTGTTTCAAAAGATCATCTATATTAGATGATCTGATCTGTATTATTCGATAAAAATAATTATGAGATAAGGATCGAACCTTCTCCAATTATTTTTTTATTCCTTTCATTAAACGAGCTAAAAGATTTTCTCAAATATTCCTGATTTACCGGTTCCTCGTAATTCTATCGGTTTCATTTTCCCACTTCATGGAAACCGTCACCGCAGATAAATCTGCACTTTAATATCGTAGTAATATTCTATTGTTACACCTTAATAACGGCCCACATGGATTATTATCTACATACCTACTAATGTCATTAACTGATAATCCCTAGTACCAGTAAAAACCACAATGAAACTAAAATATAAAAGTTATAAATACTTTAAAACATAATTTCTCCATTAAAATACAAATTCATTAAAAAAATTGTTGGGAGATTTTAACTTTTTTATGCTGATAAAATTTTTGGTAGTTGATAGTAGGTACTGTTCTTGAAGTAGGTTATAGGGGAAGTATTTTTAAGCCCCGTAAAAATTTAATCACGTCTTATAATTGAATACGGGCCACGATCGCTTGGAGCTCTTTAAGGCGAAACTCGTGGCTGGAAAACTCATGTTTTAGAAAAGTTCGAAATCATGTTTTGGTACTTTAGTGTGTTTTTGTTAACTTAGCTTGTTTGGTAAACAAATATGGTACGCACATCAAGTTTCGTCAGATCTTCCCTCGATTGGGTGAAAAAACTGTTATGTCTATGCTTATAAGGCAGCTGATTGAAGTATGAAGGCTGCGAATTAATTCCTCACCGCTTAAAAATACTGAGTAAGTATCTGAAGCCTGGACAGACTTGATAAGGTGGTTTTAGCCCAGGAAATAGGAAACTCTAGTCCAAAAAATGTTATCTACAGTAAAAGGCTTAGATAAAGTACTTTGTACTCTGCACAATAAAACCTCTATAGCTGAAAATATTAAAAGAATGCCCTGAAGTCTATAAATATAAGTTGCAAAAAGTTTGCCAACTCTCTAATTTGGGCACAATTAACGACCAATTATGAAATAATTCATCTAACAACAGATTACATATTCTTTGCGAATATTTCTAAAAGTTTTTAATTAAAATTCTTTCGCAGAAGCCGAAATAAATCTTAACGGTCTGCTGATAATTTCAATTTCCTATTTCAAAGTCTTCATAAGCTATATGAGTATATCCCTTGTTGTTACTTGTTGAGTTTTAAATTAGTCTCTCTCATATTCTTGTGTATCCGTGAAAGCTAATATGAACTGCACAAAAAAGGTCTTAATAACAACTACAATGAGAAACAACTAAAATAAGACTTCTCTTGTTCACTTGTATTACGTCTGGGAACGTCTCCTGAGATTCCGTTACATAAATGTCAAAATTCTATTAGTAAATAAAAGCAGTACATAGATATCCACTTCGTTACAAAATGGTGTCGCCTACAAAGTAAGAAAAACCGTCGCTTTTTTTCATTTTCTATGTAACCTCGGTAGACCACTCAACGCGATTCCTTTCATAACTATGACAGTTGTCATACCGGGTGGGCTTTTAAAAAACCTATTCATTTTGACCTCAAGACGACACGGGACTTAATAACTGTGGGCTGGGGGGGCCGAAAACGGCGGCGAGTGAGGTTCGCATCATCATTACGATTTAATTTCAGGGTAAAGCGGCCGTGACAAAGTCTACCGTGCCATTATTCTGTTCCACCTCGCAGGATGTTTAATAAACAAATGACGTGGGGCCCCATAATGACAACCCGGGTGCTACCTCCTCTCGTCTTTTAGGGCCCATTTTAAAGTTACCGCCATGAGCTATGTATATTTTACGGATGCGATATCGGACAACCTCAATGACACCTTTCAGCGCCGTCGACGCTGATAAAAATTAACACTGAGTTATATTTTTGTCTCGACATTTTAACACTGACATTTCGTCGCTATCTTGCTTACATGTTGGCACATAAATTCTGCTCAAACATTTTTGTGTAAAAAACTCGTAGCTTTTTTTATTCGGCGTCCCTCAAACTCCAAATTCGAATAATTACTCCAAAGATTTTGTTCCCTTGGAGCTGTAATATCGCGAATGGAGATAACAACCGTTTTGCCCGCTCGACAATTCCCCTCATACTAATTTATTCCTGGAAGTTCTTGTCGTTATAGTCGTATCTAACATCATTCGTGGGCTTATACTTTATCCGTTTAATACCCCCGGCATATGGGATCGAGCTATATAATTTACTTGAAAATGTATCAATCTACTTATGGGACTTAACATCCGTGTATAATGTAACAAGAATTAAATAGGATTACAAGTTTTTCTGTTGTATCATTGTTCCTGAATTCCACATGACTTCGACGGTAAATTGAATTAGCAGTAAAATTAAATACGATTTCAATCTCACGAAGTGTCAGTAAGCGTCATAAGTCATAACATATATTGTTTACGTTATTTACAAATGGGTTCGATACTTTCACAAACATTAGCACCTGTCACCGTGTCGCTGTCTTAATGACAGTATTTATAAGGAAAACTCGGCCGAACACGAAAATACAATTTGGTAAAAGGTAGAAGTTGTCACAGTAACGCGAGTGAAACATTAGGCAGGCGGGGCGTCACGTGACACCAGGCCGCCCTCCACGCTTTGCCTACGATACACCTCAAATTACTGAAAAACAATGTTCACCTAATGTGTTTACGTTCCGAGAACTGTGTTCAAATATTCAAGTCACACTCACGTGTAATTATCGTATTTTTGGACTTATTTCCCACTGATTTTTGTTTTAGTATGAGTGTGCTTTCTGATGTGAGGTATGAGCTTTACAATATTTATTATTTAACTTAGTGTTGGTTTTACTACTGACAAATTGTCGTCATTACCTTACTTTAAAGTGTAGGTACAATTTTAGAAATATGCTCTACCTAAAGTGAACCTAGAAATATCAAATTATGATACAATCGTAGTTTCACGATTTCAGTTATAACTGTCGGTTTTGCGGCCATTAGCTATCAATTTAGCTTTACGTCGCGTGGTGACTCTAATCTAGCATCGATAAAAGAGGCGATTAAACCAACAAAGGATTAATATATGACGAACTCGGCCCACGGGGCCATGGCCAGCAAATCGTAGCCATCCCCACAAATTTACCCACAACAAACCACCTCGTGAGAGCCGGAACGAAGATTAATCGCCGGTATACGGGATTACGGTAGTTGCGGTGGACCCACGTACCTATAACTGTTCACAGTAAAGCTATTATAACCCCTAACAGTTACAACTCAAAGTTCAAATTCCCATGATGCATTCCACTACAAAATCTAGGCCCAAAGGCATTCGTTCCTTAAACTTCTCTATTTAACAGCGTTATTTCATTATATTTTAATGTTAGGTAAAGGTTAATATATTACCTAATTTTAGAGCAACATCATCATTTACTTTTGTGATAAATCGTGTAAATTATTTGAAGGAACTTTTGGTACCTCGCTTAAGCTCCACTTTCCGGCCATCAAGGGAAACAAATGAGAATAATGCCAACTTAATTATAATTCAAAGTATATGCTAAAACTATTTGTTCCAGGGCATCATAAATCGGATTGTCTTCTCAGAGCCTCAATAAATAGTTTAGACTACATCTGACAAAATCTACAAAATCCAAGAAAACGAGCAATTCCTAAGAATATGTCACAAGCAAGGGGCAACGTACGAAAAAAATAACAAAGAATGGGAGAAGAGGTCCGGATCTCATTTAGACAAATCGCTCGTAGCGGTCAGGTCAGATACCAATAACAAGGGGCCACACGTGCTATTGTACTCCATGTCGTCATTAGGCCGCTTCCGTATAACTTAACTACTTTATCTTTGCAGTATACTCCACCCTTATTACAATACTAGACGGCATCAATTTGAATGTACCGTATAAATTGGGGAAAGTAAGCCCAGAGTCCCAATAACGGACGTTAGAGGGACCGACGACGGATCCGATACAACGGCGCCGATTTCTCTTTCCAATAAATTGTTGCTCTTTGTATACTATTATCTTTATTGTTACAATAATTACTGATAGTCGTTAGAGTTGTTATGATATCCTGACTTACATAAAACTCAGTCTCTTTCAATTGAAAGGGGTAGTTCCAAGTACTTTGATGAATTGTTTTCATTGTAGGTTCTTCTGGCGTTCATATGTCGGAAGCTTGATGTCAGACTTAACATAATTTCGACTTTTGAAAAGCTTAAATCTTAACTTATAAATAGATTTTTAATTTTAAAATACGGTAGCCTCTAGTCTTATATTCCAGTCGGGACTATTTAATTCCATATTAAAACACACGACGGCACTGTTCTACAGCAAAGCAAACGGCGACTTGTTACGTTTTAAGTCAATTATCACACAGACTACGAATCTGCAGAACCAACATCCATTTTTGTACTTAAAAATGTTATATTTTAGTGGAGAAATATTTTTAACACAACGTTTCTTTACTTATGTTAATAAAGCTACAAAAGCAGAGATGGTCAACATTTACTCGGTCTCAATCAAATTCGAGATCCATTTTGTGAATTTCATTGCACTCAAAACTATCTTCATTTAATGACATCAAAAAGCAATTATTAGCCAAGTTTGCATACAAATCTCCTGTCGAGACGCTATAACGAAACGTAATATAATCCTGGGTGACTCTACTTACTTAATTCAGCAGCTTCCATAATAAAACACGCGACAGACTATCTCGAGAGTAGCGCAAACTCGGACTTGTTGCATTTAAGTTAATTAATCCAGGGGCTAGATCAGATAAAGTCTGACTCGGAGGACCAACCTCTCAGACGGCCTTATGCCGTCCCCACACGACATTATGTTTGTAGAAAACATGCCCCTTACTAACTTTGGTTCGCTATGAAGTTTAGACGTATGAAGCCATCTATTTCTAGAAATCCTGTACATTAGTTTGTAGTCAGCTAGCTTGGATTGAATAAACTCGGTACTGAGCTTTGAGTTAATTAATTTATTCTCTAACTCTTATGTGAAAAATGTTTTACTTTGCGATGATTAGGTAAACTCCAAAGAAGTACTCTACAAGAACTAAACTTTCCAATTAAAGCTTATAAATAATTGATCATTTTCAAATACAAACATTTTACGCTTTTACAGGCAAAATTGTAGAATTCAAAAGTATGGCAGCTAACCGAAAGAATTACTATTTCGTAGCAAATATGTCTCGAAATACCTTATTGGAACCGATCCGATTCCGGAATAATGTTTGTACACAGCAAACAATGTGTGTGGCTTTCTCTCTTTTTTTGAGAAAAAGCAATCTAAGGATAAATATTATATCAGTTTACGGCAATCGGTCAAAGTTTGCTTCATGATTTAGGAAATGGGACCTTTATAGTTTTAGTAGATGGCGGCGAAAAAGTCGTTTTTTCTCGTGTATAGTTATCAGCTATTTCTGTAATAGAAAAAGTTTTTGACACAGTCAATCTACGTGAAAATGAATGTTTAAAGACAGCGGGGTTATTTCATAGGGTTTTTTACTGCGCCGTATTTTAAAGGATTTTTTTTTAGATGATTTATGATTATAGGTTTTTAAAATCAGTTTTACTTTCCACATTAATAAATCTGCTAAAAATCTTTTGATACCCATCGACATTTTATTTCACATCAAACTCAAGATTGTGAATGTAAATAAATTACCCGGTGAATTTAATGAACGTAAATGAGGCAAAAGGAGTATGTAAGGATCGTAGCAGGTGGCGTTCTGTAGTTTCAGCCTACCCCCATAGGAAGAAGGCGTCAAGTTATGTATGTATGAAGGCAATACTGCCAAGTGCCAACTTAAAATATAACCTAAATCCATTAGACTTCATTTAAATATAGGTATAAAAAATATATCGGTAAATCAAACTCAACGCGCCATTTGGTACCAAAAGAGGATTTAATCCCTAAATTTCACTTGGAGATGTCTGTACCAGAGCAATCTGAGTGCGTGCGTAGCAGCTTAATCCCTTCTTAGCTGAGTCAAGAAATTGGGAGCTCATACAAACTGCCTCTTGATTCTGAGAACCTGGTATATGATAGGTACAATTATGTGCCTTGAAAATTGCAGACTGATTTTTAAATGTGGGGTGTGTGGGGTGGCTTCGGTTTTCTAATCTTGTGCTTTCCCAAAATATTATGTGGGTCATCAACTTTCATCTTTGATTTGCTAAATGATGGTTAATTATCAAATTTTGTTAAATCATCACGCTATGCGAGTGATGATGAATTTAAACTTTTTATATATTTCCTACAAAAAAGGAACTTGTAATAACATTATATGCTTTTCATCCCCATATCGGTTCATTCGGATCCCAGAACGATTACTCCACAAACATTTAAGCAACTCATAGAGGTCTCTTTTAACCTAAAATCTACCGAAAAGATCATCAGTAGGTCAAATTACTGTACAAAAATTAAATTCAAAATACCAAAAATAAAAACCTGAAATTCAACCTCCACGTTCAGATTATGGAAATTTCGCGTGAAATTTTGCAAACACAGGGGCAGATAATAATTGCTTGTGTAATGTTGTCTGGGCATGGTATAATAATATCGAGGTCATTCTGCTAACATGGAATCACAAAATACAGAAGGTCAGCTTCATACAACGAGCTAAAACAGATCAGATGCAGATATAGACGCGTAAGTATAGCTGTACAAGATTCGTTGAGCTTCTTAAGTTCTGAGTGGAGTGAGTGCAGTTTGAGCTCCACTATTACTGACAAATGCTTGCACTGACTGGACAGGGCCACTCAAATCTGTGTGGTTCTTTCCTTAAAATACCACTTCAGACACTAATCTACATGGTACTCATATGGCTTGACCAAGATTATTTCGGGACTTTAAAAGAGACTGCGACCTCTTAGTTTGTTTCGGCCTTTCTTCTCAGAGTAGACAGTTAGGAAACGCCGACCTCATCTAGCTTATTTTTACTATTTTTTTAATATGACGTGTAAAAGTGATTCCTATAGCCTATTTACAGAATAAACGATTTCATTTAATTTCTTGAATTTTTAGGCGCCTGGAAAAAATTTAAACTATCTCCGCCATTTTGAATTTTCAATACATTTCACAAAACAATTGAACAAATATTTACCAACAGTGCCTCGGGATGTCAACGTCATTCGAGCGCAAAAAGATCCTTGTAGCTTCGTAAGTACGGAGATCTCAAACTATCTGAATCGAATGATAGTCGCATATAAGCTTCAATCAACTCAACCTATCACAGTCCACTGGTAGACATAGGCCTCTCCCAGGCTGCGCCATAACACAATGTCCTCCACCTTCAGCTTCTAGTCCGTTCCAGCCACCTTTTTAAGGTCGTCGGACAATCTAGCTGTACGTGACGCGTGTCTATAGCGTGTTCATGCGTGTTCGCTCTCAATATAAAGCTGACCTTCTGCTCCTATCTATTTTGTGGTAAAATGAACAAGTGAAATTAAGTCTGGAGGTTATTTTCAGGAAAACGAAGTTCTTGCCTTCATTGTCTGATAAGTTGTTTTCCCCTAAAGACATCTTCGATTTGGTGATTTGGATGGTAATGACTGGAAGGTATTTTAAATTAGTGCCTTGATGGCCTACCAACGTTTTCGGCTAAACATTTTCCGGGCCTCTTTTAGGGTTAGAATTTCGTAAGTGTTCTTGCTTTCATTAGTAGTAGTATGAGAACGTGTTTGTAGTTTGCTAAAAGCATCATCAGTGACATCGGTTTGCTCATAAGAGTACAGAAAAAGTTTTATCGGTCCTTTGATTTGGATTGTAGGAACAATCCCAAAATCCTAAATAATTCATGAAACATAATCAATCATGGTTAAACAAAGCGAACCGTAGTTCACTTTGTTGTTTAACCTGTTTAAAAATGCACACCAGTACGAGTTGGTGGCCCTTAAGCAAAGTTCAAATGTTGGTACAGGGAAATGGAACTCAACTTCAAATTTATACCCACCCATACGAGAATATTAAGGGCGAGATGGTTCAGATATGTGACGTCATGAAACGTACCACCGCATGACGTATGTGAAGTAATTAGCACGCGCAAGATAGGCCAGTGCGGGTAACATAATTAGTGTTCCCGTATGTTTAAACTTATTAAGTGTCCTATAACAAAGTTTCGAAGTGTATTGTAATTTGATAATGGAAATTGCCAGCATACAGGTCAGAGCGAACGTTCAGAGAATTTAGGAAAATATAACAAAGCATTTTGTGATAAGGTAATAGAATTATGTAGATTGGTTAGAAAGTAATTTTTTAATTCACAAAAAACCCGATAATAATGGGCTGGAAAAATAACACAAAAGCAACAACCCCAAACTATTCAGCGCCTAAATTTTCCATTTAAAAAACACTTATGTAGTACACAAAATGTTCTAACAAAAAGTATCCAGCCTCCCAATTAACACAATCCAACTTTGTCGTGACGGTTTCAAGATAAAACTGGGAAAAATATAATGGATGGAAGTCAAACTTGCCGTGAAAAATTTTAGTCAATGGGGGAGATAATTTCTTCGGAGCAAGGAGGGAAGTGTTTTATAATATTTTTGTGAAAAATCGGCCGCGGGTTAAAGGTCTTCCAATCGGGCAAAGTTGCCGCAGTAATTTAGCGTCATTTGTTTGCGTTGAATATTTATTAGCCGATCGGAAAACAATGACCGTATTGAAATTCAATGTTCGAATTGAATGACATGTTTGCATTTCCGAAATACGCGATTTATAAACTTTGTTACCACATACTTACAATTCGCATAAAGGATATTATTTAAACATGAAAATCGTCATTGTCATGTAAGAGTTCCGATTTTTTTTTGGGCTAGACCCTTCTTTCCCATTTATATAGAGGAAGTTTTTGTTACAATTCAATTCCTTCTAATTAAAGTAAAATGTTTATTTCGATATTTTAAACGTTTTCATGATTACAGTACGTAGGTACTTTTAATTGGGAGGCGCAAAATGTGAGGTCCATTTTACGGAAATAAAAATGAAATAAAAACCACTGAAACAAGTTTTATCACTCGGTGTTTACTCTCGTTAAAAAAACTCAATTAAATCTTGAACAACAACGGCTATAATTCAGAAAAGTATAACCTCTTTATTGTACAAAAATAGCTGTGGTAGTTGCAATTATAAGTTAAACTCACGTAATAATAATCCCGCAGGCAAAAGTACTAGAACCTCGTAAAGCGCGATATTTAAATTCGCCGCGGAGACAACTTTGCCGCCGGCGACAATTCAATTACAAGTAATAGCCTCTGATTCATGTTTGTATTGCTAATTAGTCGCCGGCTCAAGTTTTGTCACTCCTCACTTAGTGCCGCGTTCCCACCCAATGTAGTCGCTGTTCTCTTAAATAGATTGTTCTTTGTCGACTGCGGCTGAACGTTAAACAACGTCCGCCTTTGTTTGCCCTCAAATTAAAGCCCGTCTTTTCATCTTGTATTAAACTTCGCTGAATTAAATCAACCCGCTCTGTCTCTCTATATGGAAATGATTTATTGTGCCCCCAAGCCCGACAACGCAATGACCGATCGACCTAAAAAAACACGTAAAAATGTTTTTATTGATTCCATACATAGTTATCAGATAGTTCGAAAGGGGTTCGGGGTAACAATGGATTGTAAGGATAAGTTTATTCAACAAGCGAATTTCCTTGTGGTAGTTGGGACAAGAAGGAAAACCACAAATCGAGAAAATATCAAAGGGTTGGTGAAAGCTAACTTTGTGAAAACACGGCGGGTGAAAGT
This sequence comes from Lithophane leautieri, assembly GCA_949152455.1. Classification (NCBI taxonomy): domain Eukaryota; kingdom Metazoa; phylum Arthropoda; class Insecta; order Lepidoptera; family Noctuidae; genus Lithophane; species Lithophane leautieri. Next base: position 12,605,282 of record OX424463.1, on the reverse strand, counting down.
TATGTAAGTCGTAGCGGACCTTAACAGAAATAAGCATTTGAACCAATAGAAGAAAACTTGTAAATCCTGTGGTGGGACCGCAAGGTACACGCGACCCGGGTATTAGGGGCTCAGCGCGACCGCCGTTCTTGTTGTCCTGTAAATAGCCTTAGTTAACGTCCAGGTACAGGTTAACAAGATTGTTTTGTATGTTCTGTAGTTCCGTGTGTACTTACCCTTTGAATATTTCTTGCTTCGGTAAGTTCGGAGTTGTGGTAATCTTAGACTATTTGAATTGCAGATTTGATAAAACCAGCTCAAATTAGCGTTCCGTATACTAAGAAAAGTCCTTCAAATTCCTTAAAGGTTTCTTTGCGTCAAAACATCTCCTCACATTTTTTCTTCTCAATAAACATTCTCTAAATAAATTATGGATTACCACCACAAATCACTCGACTAGTTCACTAATGCTTTTAATCAAAATATAACCTATCTTAAAGGCTGTTGAGTGCGTCCGATAAAACAATGCGGCTTGCAGGTGAAGGGCCCTCGATAGCCTGGCGTGTAATAGAGGGAGCCAGAGCGAGTGGCTATTGTTAGTATTATTAATAGTCTCATTTATCTGTCAAATTATTAAGTGTCAAGTAGATGATCGATAGACAGGTGATGTAGAAAAGTGGAAAGATTTAGCTATAATACCTAACTATAAAATATACATAAATATTATATAAATTAATAATAGTTATTATTAGTTTATTTTATTACATTATAATTATTATATTATAATTATTTTTATATAATAAATGTTAAAGTGAGTTTGTTTGTTACGCTGTCACGCTAAAACGGCTGAGCGGATTTTGATGAAATTTGGCCCATGCGTAGACCATGACCTGCGTTATAATGCTATTATTCCGACGGGATCGAGACTCATGCGGGTGAAACCGCGGGACACAGCTAGTAGGAAATATCCGAAAAAGATCACCTCGTCAATATTAAGGAATAAAAATGAGCTGAGAAAATAGAAGATTCAGAATACAAAATTCGGTAGATTTCCATACTCTTTCTTTCCACTGATTTATTTCCTCCTGTAGCTGTCACTCACAATCCCGTCAAACATAAATGAGCACTTTACGAGTCAATTGGAATCCTTATTATTCCTTTGAGTTCAAGATTAAATATAAATAAACACCTTGACAAATTTCTACCTCTTATAAAAATAAATCCGCGTATAGAACCGCATTCAGTAAAGAAATCGACACACAACAAACTCAATATGATACAGCATCTACCTGCCAGTGCTTTACTCTCGCAAGAGGTACGAGGAATCACAGATACACACTCATAGTTGGTACTATTGTATTGGCAAGCGAGCGGGCCGCAGCGACCTGTTGCTTCGAACTATTTTATTAGCGCGAGTGTGTCGGCGGCCCATTCTTTACGGCTCTTTTGTTGGCGTGCCGTTTAGTCCCACATTGTGCTAGCGCTGACGTGATTGGTCGAGTTTATAACGCAAACACGAGGCATATTTTCCATTTGTGCCACCCTATCCAGTTTTGCTTAAATTCTCAGTTCTGTTGATTTGATTGTGTAATAATTTTGGTCGTTGTTGTCGTGAATTTGTGATAAATTTTAAAGTTCACGCCTTGGGTAGGATTTTGCAGTTGTATTAATGTTCTGTGAAATCTTTAGGGTTTCAAGTGCTTAGTTTGAAATTTAATTTAGGTTGAGTCTCTTAAATGCTTTAGGCTGGCCTTAGAGTAAAAGCTTGTTGTATAAGTAGCTATAACAATCGATACGTATAACGATGAAATGGTCCGCGAGAATGTAAATGCTCGTGTACGTTGTTCTAACAAAACTGCATTGTTCAGCTGCCTCCCGTATGTCAAGATTGTCATCCGGATAGACGCCAATGCGGCCCCCTGCATAAATTGAAGGCTTCGCAGCCGCAGCGCTGCCGGGAATTTCCCTTAGGGTTTTCAACACAGAAAAAAAAAACGTTTTTCATCTCCCACTTCGAATACTTCATCTATAATTCAATATTCGCTATTACCTCCGACGACTATTTACAATGGTAATTTACGCGACTAATTCGCAGTACGTACACTTGAATGAATAATGGCTGATTTTCATTCGAATATAAAAAATTTCAGCAGCAATCTCGGCCGTAATATGTTCGAATAAAACCGAGTATAGCATGCGTCGAAACTTCGGTACATTTGCATCCAAATTAGAAATCTAGCGCGGAAAAAAAAAAAGTAGGACTAGCCCGACGTGACTTTTCTTAAAGGATTTTTTATGCTCTCGGCGATCAATTAAGCAAATAATGCGATACAGTCGTATAATCAAAGTGAATTAGGTACATATATTTATTCGGCATAACTTGAAGCCCAACGCTTTTATAATGAATATTATCTAAAAGGTGCGAAACACTTCCTAAATCAATATTATTTATAGTGTCAACTAAGATTATTTTCTTATTGTAGTGAACGAGAAAGCATTTTTAAAGCTCAAAAGCGCTGTTTGAGAGCTATATTTGGCCTCAAAGTTACTGACAGTTGTGTGCCTATATTTAAGTCTCAGAAACTATTAACTTTCCCATGCCTCTATATCCTCGAATTAGCAATATTTGTTAAAACAAACCGTAATTTATTTGCCACATTAACAGGAACCAGAAAACGGAGTACATCATTAAGATCACAATATCAGAATTTACTTCACACAGGCACATTTAAAACGAGTTTATAAAAAAAAAATGTAATTTGTATGGCTCCTGTTGTCTTTAATAAAATTCCCGATCATATGAAAACCTTGACCTTGATGAAATTTAAAAAATGTTTTACTGAATTACTTCTAGATAAATGTTATTATTCTGTTCAGGATTTCCTAAATGATACATCTTAATAACCTATTTTGTATAACTTGTATAATAATTATTGTGTTTGCATGCCAACAAGGCAGAATGTACACGGTTCTTTATTATGATATTTACGATCCTATTTGTATGTACCTGCATTCAAAGCAAATAAAGTATATTCTATTCTATTCTTATTTGTAAAAAATCTAAAATCGAGTGAAGTTCCCACTAGACAATCTTGTAACTTTATATTAAGTTAGGAAATCGTTTAAAGACTACCACGGAGCTCAGACGTCGGGTATCGATGCCTTCTTATTTAAGCCAAGTTTCCGGACTTAGAATTCAATAAAGCGGCCAACGGAATTTACTTCTCTTTGACTAAATAGCTTAAAAGATTAATTAAGATAAACTTTCAGTGGATCCGGTTAATGTTCTAGCGTAAACACTTTAATTTGCTCGAAATAAGTATGTGCATTAGGATTGAAAAAGTTCATAAACAAGCTTCATTTAAAATTTGTAGGAACATCTCTAGCGTGAAGTCATTTTTGTTGCAAAAAAGTACTGACTGAGTTAAAGTTATTTTGTGCAAATGAAAATACTGAGTTAAAATAAAAACGGGCGCTATTTTTCTTATTTTTTTTTAAGTGGAACTTATCAAGCATTTAGTTTCTGGTAAATAAATTAAATGTCTGCATGCGAACGTTGCGTGTTTACACATTTTAGATATGGGTAGGTTAGGTTAACCGTGATATAGAATTAAAATTGAGTCACTCGACAAACTCCCTAAATCCGGTATGCAACAAAAAATAAAAAACGAAAATAATTTTAAAAAAATTGCTTGCCCTAGGTACCAGAGGTAAAAACGCCTTTCCCTCGCCAACCTATTACCGCCGCCTAATCCTCATTCTCGTTAGACAACGATTAGTGTGGATTATGTGCAAAGTGCAATACGTTAGTGCACATTGCACGATTGCATTGTCATCGCATTTCAGTCGTGCGAACGTGACCCCATCTCCTTGTAATCCTTGGACACCTGCTTTTCAAATCTTCATTTCCTCTGTGGCAACATTTATTTGATGAAAGCTGTTATGTTGTATTACGTGTTATGACGTTATGCGGTTTTAAGTGAAATTGGATAGAAGTACGGAAGTGGTCTTTGTGTTAGATTTTATTTTAGAAACGATCACAAATAAACCGTTCAGAATAGACTTATACAGGTATAGTCTTAGAAAGCTAAAGCTCATGTTAACGAAATTAATATTTACTACTTCTAAAATGTAAAAACTCAATTAAAAACCGCGTTATGCTGATGCTCATTTTAATTGCGGATTAGAGACAAAAAATACGCTGAATTGCAGCACTATCTTCAATTAACATGATATAAATGCATCTCAAGTGCACACTGAACAAAAACAGAAAACCCAGCGGTCCGTTGAAAATATTTGCTAGAATTATAAATAGGGGCTTTCATCCTATGAAAAAACGTGGCGTTGCTGCACGACAAATCGCGTGACGTCGGGATGAGCGGACGCATCGATCGTGACGGTGGAACGTAATTTTCAAGTTACTAGGTCTAGGTGAAAATCGCTAAGTGGGACATTTTTAGAGCGACGCGTCGGTCGGCTGCATTTAAGAGTTGAACGTTTTTTCTTAGGTTCCGGGTTTAAATTTAAGGTAGCTTTAATCATTTCTGAGATAATGTAGAAGCGGATGACGATCTATGGTTTAAGAAAATACTAAGGTTTTCATGTTTCTTATGTGTTAGTTGAAACCGATATTAAGTCGGAATCCATACTAATATTATAAATTCGAGAGTAACTCTGTCTGTCTGTCTGTTACCTTTTCACGCCTAAACCACTGAACGGATTTCGATAAAAATTTCGCAAGGTGATAGATGGCATCCCGGGGAAGGACATAGGCTATTTTTTATCGACATACCACGCGAGAGAAGCCGCGGGCGGAAGCTATAAATAGTATAGCTATAATATATAAAAATAGTCTTCAGAATATTCATAGTTTTAAACCGTGTAATTATTTAGTAGCAGTTGTTTAAACGATGCAAAAAAAAAAGTGACTTTTGTAAAGTGGACTAAACGCCCCAAAGCATCATCTACACAATTATAAATTAAAAATAAATGCCATCAATCAAAACTGTTCGCACTAATGCAATTAATTACAGCAGATTAGACGTTAAGATAATTCATTAGAGAAGGTAATTCAGCGTCAATTTGTAGGGAAGTAAATGGTGGACAAGTGAAATGTAATCAAAGGGTACAAATGCCTATCTGCCAACAATCTAACTGACGTTTGCTTGGAACTCTTGTTTAATTAAACAAACACATTTTGATCTGTAACCCTTTACGCGTTCAGGGTATCAATTGTTTGTGTTACGGGTAACGAATGTGTGGATGTGATGATGGAAACATTTATTAATTTTGACTTTGTTAATGTTGATTATTATTCGTGAGTTAATTTCTGTGCGAAAAAAATGGCCACCTCTCAAACTGAAAAAAATCCGCTTCACGAAGTGTTTGTTACAATATTCCTTAGGTCTATGAATTATCTCTATAATAATTAATGTTACTATAAAAGATGATATGGCTAGAAAGAATGGTGACTACCGAGATGACTAATAGAGAAGTATGGAAGAAAAATACATGTTGCGCCGACCACAAATAAATTGGGAAAAGGGCAGGCGAATCATGCATTAATGTTACTGACTAAACTAAGTCATACTTAAATCATGTATTTCAAATAAGGCACTTTTGATCGTTAAAATTTACAAGCAAATAGAATTGATTCATCACCATCATCAGCCTGTAGCAGACCACTGCTGGACATAGGCCTCTCCAATTACACGCCATTCAGCTCGATTCTCGGCAACTGTCATTTAGTTGCTACTTGCTACCAGCCACCCTGCGAATATTGATTCTAGTTGCCCTTTCCAAAAGGTAGTTTCTGCATTTAGAAGGAAGAGTTTCTATTCCTGATTCGCAAGTAGGTACACTTACGCACTTAGGGGGTTGCGCTAAGGTAGTCCGCGAAATTCAAATTTTCTTACGTTTTTTGCAATTTGCAGGTCAGTATCAGGTTGAATGTTGATCTAAATATGATTTGCGGCCGTAAAAAATATGGATTTACAGAATTATAAACATTAGAATCAGCAATACAACTCTTTAAGTTCATATAAGTGCCAAATAGTCATTCAATGCACTTACATGAACTTAGAGAGTTGTATTGCTGGTTAACAAAAACTAAAATTAATCTTTTCCAACATTGCCTACATTCTTCAATATAACGTTACAGTTTGTATCAATTAAACGTTAAAGTTAAGCATCGGATAGGCATGCGCGTCGAATAGCCCATCCGAGTGGACGATTCGGAGGAAATGGCGCAGAAAATTGCGCGCCGCCTCACGTGGACGCAATATCCTACGACGGCTACCAATTATGCAGATTATGTCGCCGACGATACACTTATTACAAACGTTACTTAACTGTACTTTGATCACGTTGATGTATGGACGGGGAGATGAGAGTCCCGGCAGTGTAACTTCGGCTTATTTGTGTTTGAGATGGAAAATGTTTAGGTTCAAAGTAAACGCTAGTTGTTTTTTGTAATTAGGAGTTTACTCGTCATTTTTGAAGTGGTCAATGTTACTATGCCTTGTATTGATTCAGTAAAATTTAAGTTCGAGGACTTTTGACAAAAATCATGCTAGAGATGTTGAAAATTTAAATATAAAAAAATCTTTAAAAAAAATTACATTGTCACGTCCAGTTTGGAACCAAAGAGTAAAGAACCGGATTTGGAACTGCATGTTTTAGTTTAATAACTTGGGGTTCGGTTAATAAAATCAACGTCACACGATTTTAATGATTCATTAATTGGTAACTGACAATACCTGACGCACAAAAAGAAACGGAATGTCACAACACCAAACAATAAAGCAAATTACTCAAACATTATCCATCAGCGGTGAAGACTGAAAAGAACCACGTCTCAGACATGCAGGTTGTAAAAATGTAGATGATAGCAACACGTGGACCACGGGAAGATATTTAGTGTACGTGCATATGTGAGTCGAGGGGCAATCTGCATAATGAGAAGTCAGAGGTTATTGCGCGGATCGGACCAAGTCGGCAATTTCCCGCCCCGATTGTTATGGAGACTGGGAACGCACACATTGATTCTTATAGCCCTAGCAGGTTTATTTTTAGATACACTTGCGGAGGCAGGCTAGGGACACCACTGTTGGATATTAATGGAAAATAAGATATGCAACTTTGCCCAAAAAAAATTGAATTAGTTAAGTTCAAAATATGTAATTGAAAACATCTTAGTTTTCTTCAAACAAATTAAAATAAAGTAGTTATTGGATGGGATCCGTGAATTTTTTTCGCTTTTTCGGGACTAAAAAATACGTGTTAACTACAGTTTCTTAAAAATAGAAAGCTAAATCTATTTAAACGCGATAAAATGTGATACAGATGTTAGCGTTACATAGCAGACTCTAGTCACGTGCTTCCTCCCCAAACGCTCACATTTACCGATTGCCCACTACAGGAGCCAAAGCGTTAGCTTTACGGGCCCTACGACCCGCGACTATATATCGCTAAATAATACCCCGCATTATAGTTTTCCGTTATTTAGGAACCTTGGGAAACGAAACATATATTTAAAATTACATTACGCGCATATTGGTATAAAAGTGGTTCGATTTGATTTCGGTCCTAATGACCAATTACAGTTTTATACTCACCACGTGTAAATCAGGACCTTGAGTTGTAACTTCGACCTTTTCTTTTTTAAATCCGTTCTGTGTAAATAAATAATGGGCTGTGGACGTCTTTATTTCAAGACACCGAAGGTAAATAGCATTCTCTATCAATCAACCTTCGGGTCGTACATAATTTAGTGAAGGACGTCTCTCGAGTTGAGAACGGAGAAGCCGTCATATTATTGTAGTGTTGTTCTTGCTCATCGCAAACTCCGGATACCTCATCTGCCGCGGCATTCTGACTTTTCTTTTACCTTTTTTTCTGTATTATTTTACGATGTTTCTTTATTCATTCATGTGTTCGGAAAGTTTGGATGGAACTACTTTAGGTAGGACGTTCAACTGAAAGTTGGCAAGCGTAGGAAACTCGTAAAAACTATAGCTTACTATTATGAGTGCCGGACTTAGTTCCAGCTTAGTTTATTAATTTATTTTTTTGCTTCTTACAGAAGATCAGATCAGAAGCAGGTATAATAAAAAACTTTTTTTTTTACCACTTATTCGGCGTGATTTATATGTATACCCATAGGTACTAAATTTCAGCTTTTTAGTACCAATAGTCTCGGAGCTAAGCCGCGGACAGACGGACATGGCGAAACTATAAGGGTTCCTTGTTGGCTACGGAACCCTAAAAATGGGTGATTATTACATGCATATACCCATACCCAGTAATAAGTCACAATATAGATTCATTACAAGTTGAAATATCTAATCGTCTCTATTCAAGTAATACTAGACAACCAATAAATCTCACCACAATCGATTACTTAACATTGTATTCCTATTTTATCGCAATACAAAAAATATTCTCAACATTGGCGGCATCGTTTACTCGGTTGACATGGCCCCAATTACCTGCCGATTGATGGCAACTGCCATCAACCTACGGCAGATCAAGTTCCGACCACTTGGCGCCCGTTCCACCCTCCGACGTCTTTTTTAGCCCCCTTCACAGTCCGCCAGACGTATTTGACAGATTTGCCCCAAACCCGAAAGATTTTATTGACCGGTTATTATTTTATTTTATGGACATCCACTCTTATTTCATTGGCCCTAAGACGAAGTTACAGTTTTTGTCGTTCGATTATTGGAGCAAATCTTTGGTCACATCTAACGTTTTTATTGAATCAAATTCGGTGTAGATGGCTTATGGGATTGTCGCGAACGATGTATACACGAGTCTTATATTTGTTACGTATTCGAGTAACTTGATGTATGGATGTATCCCTATATTTTTCTTTTGTTAAAAGAAATCTAAAATCGGTAGTGAATTAAAAATAGAAACGAGGGATAAAATTGTCACCTTACAGAATATTGCCAGCAGCACAAACGAATCAAGTGAAATATAAACTAAAAGGAACAAACAAAATACTGGGAAATTTTCCGAAGCGTGTCTTACAAACCGTTCAACGATATTGAATTGGATGAAAATAAAAACTGAAGTAGTGTCCTGTAGAGTTTTCGATCAAAGAAAATTACGCTAGGCGTGGAGTGAGACGGGCGCTTGGTCTTTTCTCCGGAGCCGTTGCTCTGGAGCTCTATAAAATCCCTTTCCTCGCAACATATCGTTCTTTTCTCCCCAAATTGCGGCTGTCCCGACGCGGCAGACACGTCCAGGTAATAACGCAATAAACCACTGAGAGCTTCCCCCTGGAAAAGCGATCGAGTTTTCCTTCAACCTTTCGAAAACGAGTTGTTCCTCGATTTTCGTAGATGCAGCGGTGCGAGCGTTGGAAAACTAACCTTATTTTGTGATTGTTTGTGTTGATTTTGCCGGGATTGGAGTGGTCTCGAGTGAGCGGTGTGCAATCGGTCAGGTTGCCTGACCGCGGCGGCGTTTTTCGCGGTACGCCCGGTTCAGTGTGGCCATCACTTTGTGTAATTGAAAACTCGATGTGCACTTGTACGGAACACCCGTTTACAAATAAATCTTTTACTGTTAAACATATACAACCGGATAGACCTGAATCTAACCGGTTATGTTAGTTTAATATGTTTACATAATATGATAGGGAAATGCCTACTTATGATGCAATTTGTGTCAATAATTTTGATGGGGATATTGCAGGACAGGTTTATTTATTTGCACATAAGTGATTTAATTAGTAAATACTGATTAAGAGATTTTGATTATTAAGTTAAGGTATGATTTACGAGTCTGCTAACGTTATTTTTTAACTTTACCGAATTCTATTACCGTTACTATTATCTGAACAAAAAATTAATTACACCTACAACAAAATATTTAAAACAATCGATGCTTATATCGGTTTTAGATTAAGTTAACTTCAATACGGGACATAAAAACAATAAGAAAACCTTCCTCTCGTGCTGCGGGCGTGCTAATCCTATTGTTGTACTTACATTTCAGTATTTCTCGACACAAAACAAACCCTTAGGTACCTGGTTGTTTTATTTTGTTATTTTTTTCACCGTTTCTCGTACAACTCCGCGTCTGGTTTAGACCATTAAGTAATCTCCTCGTCGGCTTCGAAAACGCTAGCTAATGCACCTCTAGCAAGTTACGGCTCCAGGGTTCCTAGAATCAGAAAATACGAACGATTTTTTTATTGCTAGCCAGTACGTTAATGGAACACTGCTGCAGGTCAGAGAGAAAATAAGTAAAGCTGTTTTGGTAACTTTTTCCCGACATTTGGTTGCTTATTTTTTTCATTTGATATAGTTATCTTTTGATTTAATAGATCAACTTTAACAGAACTCCCTACAGTTCTGTGAACAGCAGTGGCGAAATATATGCTAACCATATAAAATTACCCCAAAAAAGTATTTATATTCCAAATACTCCCATATTCGATCCAAACTTGAAACATTCTTCAATATATTCATAATAACGTGAGAACACATCAATATCAATAATCCTTCGATATTGACAGATTCGGTTCATAAAAACAAGTGGGGTAAGGAAGAACGAAAATATAACTGTATTCAGAAAGGAGGAAAGGAAACTGGGTATAAGTTTAATAATGGTGTTTGTTGCGTACGACAGTCGGGCAAATAAACTGGGGGTAAGGCGACGATTGGGCTTCTATAGTCGCGAGCAAAATCCGATTTTAATAATAATTAAGGGCCGCTTTGTCAACTGCTCCTTTTAATTTTGATGAATAAAGAAAATTATTTATTTGGCGGCGTTAGCGCTTACCGTGATTTATTCACCAAGTTACGGACATTTATAAGGCATCGCCCTCCCCAAGGGAAATATCTTTTTCATAATTCTTTGAGTTTGACGCTAACATTAGCCCTGCGCTTGGAGACGTTACAATGAATTTGTTGATATAATACTGACTTTTTATTACTTGTTGAAAAAATTAATAATTTAGGAATATTAATTCTTGATGATTACTTGGTGGATATTTGTGTATCTTTTATTGTATCTTCATGATTTTTATTTTTGTTTCAGGTATGTATACTTTTTTATTGATTTCAAGACCAAAAGGGTGAGTTGTAATTGTCTATATCATGGAAAATATGATACTTACTAATTAGTTGAAATTTCGTATGTACGAAAGACTTAAGTTTTACAAGCCCTATTTACCTAAAAAGTAGAAATAGTCATTTATTTACCGAGGATGAACAACAAACAAACTTTTCCTCTTTACATAATAGTAATATAGACAGACGTGAATTTCACCGATACAAAAGGATTACAGCATTATTAAACTTGTAAAATTATTTTCTCGTAGAACTTACAGCGTAGCGGCGGGCGTAGCGTAGCTGCGTAGCGGCGTAGCTGCCACCCTCATCCGTAGTAAATCTTTTAATCTCTTTACAATGGTCCAACGTCATAAATTTGACATCTGTGACTTTTTTATTACGATATTCGAAAACGTGTCCCTCCCAACGGTATGATAAAATCGTGTTTTATGGACGCGGGTCCCGTCAGTTCATTATTTTATTCCGTCGAATCGATTAAATTGGCGCTTTTAACATACAATCACTACGGACCATCGAATTTGATTCAAATGCTACATTATCAAATCCCCGTTCCTAATAAATCGAGTTTCGAATATTCGAACGTTGAAAATGCAAAACGAAATATTACTTGCAAGTTGGCAAGTACCAACAGCATCAAAAACATACAATTTCAGTTGCATCAGCTATCAAATTACACAGAGCAAGCGAATCGATTCCTACCGTTAACAAAAGCAAGGAAAATTCAGACGTGCCATGAATAAGTAATTTCTCTTAAACGCTATTGTTAAATAAACATTTCTAAGATATTTTTAATGCATAAAAAATGTTTTCAATGGACAAAAGCCTCAGGTTACATTGTGATTTCAATACATTTTCGTTCGCAAGTGATCCTGTTTTGTAGTCGGGAGGGCTCGGGTCTTCCGATGAATAGATAATATCCATCTAGCTAACTGTAGTCCTATCATGAATTGGCAACTTTGGAGAAAATGGTGAAACGAAATAATATTTCTTTAGTATTTTTTGTCGTCTTAAGACGGTCTGAGATGAAAGAGGAGCTTTTAATGAACATGCTCCGAAGTCATTTATATTATAAAGGTTCATAACAGTCTGGAACTTTTACATACATAGGTACATGTAAGTACTGGTTCTTCAATGTTTGGAGAAAGTGTGTCTTGAATTTAATAAGAAACAAATGTTTTTTTTTAAAAGCTTTCTTCGCTGTCCCCTTCAAGCAAATGTGTGATTTAAACACCCAGGGCCTTACCACAAAAACTTAGAAACTTGTTCAACGCGTGTTTAATGTCAGACATATAGAAATGTCATGTTTAAAAGGTGTTTAGGCTAAACAACTGATAAACACGATGTTGTGATAATAAGGCCAGTGTCGTAACAGCATAATTTGAAATCTTAAATAGAATAAGAATAAATTTCAGTGCTTAAGAGGGATGCGCTAAAGTAGCCCGCGAAATTCAAATTTTCTTACGTTTTTTGCAATTTGCAGGTCTGTATCAGCTTGTATTTTGATTAAAATATGATTCGCGACCGTAAAACTTATGGATTTACGTAATTATAAACATAAGAATCAGCAATATATTTTAATCAAATGCAACCTGATACTGACCTGCAAATTGCAAAAAAAAACGTTTCAAAAATTTAATTTCGCGGGCTACCCTAAAGCTTTTGTCTTAAGTCAAAGAACGTTCTACGATAAAAAAATATAACTAAAGGCCCGTGTAAATAAACTGCCGCTTCTCGAAATATATTATGTTCATAACATAATAAGAAATCTATTACAACATTTTCATACACGAGAAGTAGGTAGGTACTCGTACATTTGATTCGAAGCGAGCAATTTGGAGCATCTTCAAACAAAGTATAGTCCTATGTGACATTACTTTTGAATAAAATAACAGGCATACCTACTTTTATACAGGGTGTTAGGTAGTTATTCGCTGACGTAAGTCATAAAACGTTACTCAGCGGCCATTATGCCAGTGTTACCTAGTTACTCAAGAACTTTGCCGTAACAAAAACACACTCACAGTTATTGCGACACTCTTAATACTGATTTTCTTTTCTCTCCCCCAACTGGAGCATTTTTATGCTCATCCTTAGAACTTTTGCAATCCAGTTATATCAGCTGTGAAGAGCTAAGCAAATACAAAAACTTTTTCGTTTTAATCTCCGCGTTTAAAGGATATTCATTGAAATTTCACGAGTTGCTTTAAATAATCCGCGGAGACGTTATTTCTGTTTATATACGATTTTAAGTAACTTTTACACGCGTCCCTCTTAAGCTCTTACACGTATAAAAGAAATTGAGAGTTTTTATCGTAGAAAAATAAATGAAACTTTCTCCGGAGGTTTGTGGACTCGACGATTTTGTTTACGAACTCACACAAGTGTGCTCAAGTAAGTTATATTATATGGTGAAAACCACTATGTTTTAATTGTATTTTGTAACTAATTAATGTTTGCGCCATTTTTGAGCTAATTATATTAATTAATCGTGAAACAAATTAGCCGGGCTATTAATAAACGTATAAACATCTAAGGGCTATGAAACAGTGTTGTCTCCCAAATATTTGTCGAAGTATTTTTGACAAATAGCTGAGTAAAATAATTCGTTGGTGTAACGAGTCTCTCAGACGCAGTCAACGTCTCGGCGCGTAGGGAATTCTTATCTTACGAACGCAGCACTTTGATTATGAAGGAAAGGAATATTTAAAGAAGCTTTCGCGTGCTTTGTGTTATTCCCCGACGCATGTGCAAAATTTATGTATGAAATATGAGCGAGCATTACATTGTGAAAGTATCTTTTTACGTGTGTTACTATTTTTTTTATTCTTTTTTACTATTTCTTTATTTTCGTAACGCAATTTTTCTGTTGACTTGAGTACCTTTGTTTATCTTTGCCATTTTCTTGCCATAGAGTTCCATACCTATATATAGTAGGAGTAAGATAACAGTCTGAACTCGGCCCAAGTGAAACCTCTGAGAAACTTATTCCGGTCATTGAAATCGGGCCTGATTCGATCGCATCCTCCCTCATTCCTATCACTTATTCATCAGGCCATGAATACTTAAGTCAATTTACGTGTCGTAAGCTTAGCAACAGCCTTCTTCGCTTAATGATATTGCAGTAACAGTGATGTGTCTGTTGGTTAATAGACTATCAATTTCTAACGCATAAATATTCAACTCCTAGGAGGAAATCCTATCATGGTTACTTTCGATACTTTTGTGAAGAGTCCTTTCACAGTGACACGTGGCCATGCTAAATTTTTCAAATTTCCCTAAGCAATGTTTTTAATAAACATAAATATCTACAGTTGTTTAAACTTCTATAGGAAAGCTAGTTGAAATGCAACGTTCATTTAAATCCTGTTGTACTCTTGTGTCAATTGCTTGAATAGTTTAAGTTTAGGAGACTGCTGCAGTACTTTAAAACCACTCAATTTGGACTCCAAAACTACTTAAACCATGGCTTAGTTAGAACTAAAGTTCCGCTAAGAATTTATTTTTAGGCTGTGTACCCGCTATTCACATTTACGACTGGTGTTTTCGATCTTTATAGTAATTCTTTCACTAATATCGGTACATGGAGGCCTTAACCGTAAAGTTCACAACATTTACTACATTTTGGGAATTGAATGAGCCTCCTAATACGAAGCTATTCGGTATAGTTTGGTAAATGGACCTCTATGTATGGATGTATTATTATTGTTCGCCGTTTTAGTAAAGAGGTTTTGGTACTTTTTATTTGGAGTCGGTGCTTCCATTATACATTAGAAGCGAGATTAGGAGTACCGACGGATACTTACAACTTATTTCAAATAATCATTGAATGCAATTTAGCTTGTTAGAGGTAGTTAAGCTTAGTAACCGCTGGCACTTGGTTGAAAAAGAAAAGAAAGACTTATTTTTTCATGTAATTTTTCCTCTGCGTAATAGGTACTACGCATAAAATAAAATTCTCGAGACTCAGTTTTAAATAGTTGTACACTGAACAGTAAAAATTCCAACTATGTATTTTTTTACCACACATGTGGACGAGGCTGATATAAAAATACGAACCCAAACACCAAAGCTAATCATCGCACTCTGTTTAAAAGATAACTTACGAACTATTCCATACGTGCTGGGACTGTGCAAACTTTTTAATTTTCGTCTACGAGCCACATTGTTAGCGCTCATACATTTTTACTGTTTGCGACGAGCTGTCAATGTACCAGGATTGCAGAATCGTGAGGAGTTGGGTTATTTAAAAGACTAACGAATGCGTTTTGTTAATTGAATTTATCATTAAAAACATGTATGAAAAGGCATTTTTGGTAGCAACCTATTCCGGATAAGCTCGACAAACAAGTCATACAGAATGTAAGATGGTGTATGATGACTGCAGGCTTTGTACAAAATAAGTTTGTCAATATCAATTACATGAAGGCCACACATAAAAACCGGAATAAACTGCTAAATGTATTTTGTATACTTAGATTTTATTCATCTTAACCACTAAATCCGTCGCTCATACGTTTTTACTATGCTCGACGAGCTGCCGATGTACCAGGCTTCCAGACTCGTGAGGTGTCAGGTGCCTGCCTGCAGTATGCACGTGCCAGCGTTCATTAGTGGACAGATGCGTCTGCAATTGGAATCTAATCCCAGTGCTTTACTCCCGGAACAATGTTACATTGGACGGTAATTGACAGCTGTTTCGAATACGCTCATCTTTGATGGTGCGTTGCTGCGTGCTAGATTTTGAAGTGTTATTCTAGGATGGTTAAGCTAAGTTTAAACAAATTGTTGATCTATATATAGAATCATGTTCCTACTGCCTTTTCTACAGTCTGGACTGTAATCTACCACGCGGGCCCAGTGGGGGTTGGTAGATGACACATCTATTCGAATTTTTGGTTCTAGGACATGCCGGTTTCCTCACGATGTTTTCCTTCAGCGTTTTGAAAGCAGTGGAGATGAAATTATTTACATAATGATAGTCGGTCGGGGCCGTTACCACTGGGTCACTACTGCTCTCATGGTAACATGATTTATCTATACTACACCTCAAATGATTTAAGACTGCACTAATCCTCATCATAAACTTCAGAATAAGAAGTAAAATACTTGTCAAATAATTTTGCCAGTCCTATCAAAACCATCTAAAAATCAAACTAACCAAAACGGCCGAACCTATTGAGCACGAAACTTCGGAACGGGACCGGAACAAAAATAATCGCACGCTGCCTAAGGGGGCGACACATCAGCGACACTAGCACGCGATATAGCGGCAGGAGATCTAAGGACAGTAGCGCCGTGAAATTTGTCGTTTGACACCTCCGCTCCAGCGGGCCGTGCGCGTGCGACAGCGTTTCCGCTGCGATTATTATATGTGAGCACACATTCCGCCACGTGGAAACGGCCTTAGGGAGTAAATGCGAGTTTTGATCTAATAATATTCACGGTCGGTGTATTTTTGGAGTGTTTAGTTATTTTATTTGGATTTTTTTTTAAAGGCTACCTTCTGGTTTTTTACTACTTTCGATCATAAATACTGGATGAACAATAAAATCGGACATCCGTTTGGGAAAGAGTCACGTAATTTGACAGTTTTCTATCCCATATGACAGTCACTGGTAAAGAAAATCCGAGGCCAACAGATGAATCGAAAAACATGCAAAAAATCAGAGCAATTATGATATCCGTGTCTGTGTGTGTGTTCTGTCGTTTATTAATTAACAGCTCTGTTTTTGGTGGCTAATGTGGTCACAGCTACATATACGCCAACAAACTTATACGCGCGTCTTGGCGGCGCCACTTGCTTAGGGAAGACGTCTAACAACTGTCAAATCTAGTAAATTTCATTTTAGTTCTCTATTTCGCCACAAGTATTAATATATCGGTTTGTATCTACTTAATTAGGACGGTAGAGGATGTTCTATCTGTAGTCGTTATGCATTGGAACGAGATATCGCAGACTAATTAGTAAGTTTCATCAGTTCCAGCACATTGAGTTATACTTTGTTGAAAATAAGTCAGCTGAAAATATGTGGAAGCAAAACTTGCACGACCACAGGCATAACAAGATTTTTTTGGTTAAACAGAAAATGACAAAAATATTTACTTATTGAGAATCTTTTATACAAAACAAAACGTACAAGAAAACTAGAAATTGGACTGAGTATAAATTCAGTGTATTATTAATCAAACTCCCTAGATGACTTTTCTACTCAATGTAGGAACACTGAGAGCTATATTCACGATAATGATTCTCAATTTATATAAAAGCCTACCTTCAGTCAACTCACAAAATATTAGGTAAGTACCTACGCGTTGTGCTTACCGTCATAAATGGCTTAAGTATACCAAGAATAAAATTAAAGAGAACTAGGGACGATATTCTAGGTAACCTAATGAAATAAACTTCCACTTAGAACCGATTCCAGGATTTATAGTTGGTACTTACCGACGAAATGAGATCACTGTATATTGCATTCTGAAATGCTTGAATAAATTCACGACTCAAAATAAAAAGGCTTTAGAATTCTTCGAACTTTCTCAACAAAGCCATGTTTCCAATATTCAACAAAAAAAAAAAAAATATTAAGGCAGGTAAGTACGGTATATTGAAACTAAGATAAGATAGTGTCATTTCTATAACCTTACCGAGCGTTTGCACTGCCGAAACATTTACGACAAAACATGTTGAAATCTCTATTTCCTGTCAATGTTCCATACAATTTTTGACAGGAATTAGAAATTTAAACATGTTTTGTTGTAATGTTTCGCCAGTGCAAACGCACGGTTAGAGCATTTAACGATAAAAACCTGGGTGCAAAATATTCAAACACCCATTTGATTACAAAAAAAAAACAAGTAGGTAACCAACCTCCTAGTATTTCTTCACATTGACAGCAAGCCGAAAAACAAAGACTATTATTAAATTGTATGATAAACTTTTTGAACAATTCTTTTTTCAAAATTCTTTTTATGCAAAATGACAGAGGCCATTTCTGAACTTTAAAAAATATTAGCGCGGTAAAAAGTATATCATGGAGTAACGTAGGTCTTTCCACAAAGCTGTCAAATATTTTGTCTTAGAAAAATTATGTGCAAAATAATTAATTGTTGAGGGTATTTCATAAAAAGTTTTACTCAACATCATTTACATTCATTCTGTCTTCTGTCTCTGTGTGTTTAACTAGTTGTTTTATTAATTTTGCGTCTTAGTTCTCGCGTGTCTCCTAAGTTTCTTCTGTATTTTAGTGAAGTTTGTTTTATCAAAATGGTGTTTAGTATTCGTGACATGTTATCCCGTTTGCGGTACACACATGATGAACGTGACTGCTTGCATGATATTCAGGTGAGGAGTACAAAATGTTATAGTTGTAATATTAATTGTTTTAGGTTATAAAGCAGTATCTAGTAGAATTCAGTTCAAATAGGCTATATTCAAGTAAAATTTAAACGCTTTAAATTGTGTAGAAACTAAGTTGTTGTTAATTTTACTTTTCATCTCGCAACGTCATCGCGATGTTAGCCGTTTTTCTTGACAATTTAATAGTGAAACAGTTAAAATACGTCTACTTTTGCTTATTTTATTGTGACTGTGGAATGTAAACAACTTGAATATTTATTATTTATGTAAACACAATATTCAGACGCATAAATACGAACGGTTAAAGAATGACAACAAAGCATCGTTTTCATAATAAATTACAACGCGTTTTAAAGTTATTAGCAACAAATTATGATAAACAACAAGACATACATGACGTAACCATATCGGTATAGTTAGCAACGAAAGCGTTTCATACTTACACGCTAGCTAAAGGTAGGGAAACGTGTGGTTTTCGTTCTTCGTCGTGTCATCGCGCGAGTATTAATCATTGAATGGTTATATAGCCTGCCAGCACCTGAGAGGTTACTGTTTCCTAACAATATTAAGGTCGGTAGCACTTTTGTCGAATACTGTACGTGTGAGTTTCGTCAAGTCACTGCGATGTGTTGTTGTTTGGCACGTTACACTACTATCAGTTTTAATAGGGGTGAGATGTGTGGTTCAAAAGTGGTGATATTTTGGGATTCTTTTAGCAGTAACCTTGCCTTATTTTTGCAGTTATTTCTAGGCTTACATGGCTCATCTGTCTCGCACCTCGTTGATTTCTAAGTATTATTGGTCTGTGGGCTTGGAAATTTTACATATAAATAAGATGTAGGTCATCAAACCATGAACATAATCCTAGCCAGGTAGGTATATCTATGTATGCCATGCTTCATATGATTTTAATTAGTTCCAAACCGATTACAGCCCTGATCGTTTCATTTAGATTGATTAGTTAAGTACGTAACTTCCATATTAAACCAGAATGACAGTGTAATTTGATAATGCGCCTAACTCAACTAATAAACAGAACGATTCCTGATTCAATTCTCGATAACGATGTTTCTTTTTCCCTTTGTTATTTCTGTTGAATGTAAATCCTACTTTGTAACAGGAAAAATCTTCTAAAAATGGATTCTAATTTCATTAAAATAATTACTGTATATAGCTTAGTTAGTTTAAAAGTACCTATTTATAAGATGTAATTGTACGTTAGTAGGCATTATAGTGTTTTATTATAACATCTAGTGCCTCTAGCGGTTTGTACTTTCGTTAATTAATTAGTTTCGAGACGGTTCAGTCTCAACAGTTTAGTACCTACTTGATATGGAACATTTGATACAAACACATATTACTTGTAGCTAAAATCTCTCAAATTATCATGAAATGGAAAACTTTATACATGTTTTTTATTAGTCGGTTTTTAATTCATAATTGTTATATCATTCATAATTTGTTCTATAAACCTAATCGCTGCAAATTAATTGTCACAGAAACAGATTCTACATTAGTATATTTAATCATTCCCGCCCTCACCACTAACTGATGAAAAACACGGCCTTTTATTTCTATTCCGACAGATTCCCACCTGCATTTCCACTCAGGAACCAACTGTAGTTTTGTCGAAAAAAAGAGATGACAAACATAAATCAAATGGCAGTGGAAGGCCGGAAATTGATACCGTTCTGACGTATCAACTCTCTGTCCCCTCCATACATAAACTTGCCTAAAATGACGTGTATGCGAGCACGAAACGCGACTTTGTATAATCTGTGCAAAGCTGAAAGGGGGAAAAAGTGTAACTTATAGATGTAAGTAGCTAAATCTGTAAAGTTCTGAAGTGCTTTTTAGTTGCTTGCATCGCAAAGTCATAAAAAAGTAACATCTAATTTACTTTTATCACAGAAAAGTAATTGAAAACATATTACTCGAAACTCATCCCGAAAATTAGTCCGGTTTCGCAATCCAGTCTAATCGCTGCAACTGTTTCGTGAACCAATTTTAAATTTTAGTGAATCTGCGGAGGGCATTAAACGTTAATGCACCAACAATATTCCCCGGGACGGGCCATCGTAAAAACTTTGCCCACTAGCCATCCGCTCGTTGGAGAGTAAATACGAGCGTTGTGCACTTTAACATTGTTTTAAAAAGTAAATTTCAATAACGTAAGAAGTTCCGCGACACCCCTGATGGCTTTGTGTTCACGGTGGAATTGATGAATGGCTTGAACGTTGATCTTGTAATTAATCTTAGTAAAAGTCCATATTGCCTTCATAGTTTTTAATCTTAGTGTTTCATAACAATTCATAGCCGATGATAAGTTATTTAAAAAAGCTAGATAGTTTCAAAAGTATCGAAAATATTATGTGCTCCATTTTGCAAGGCAAAAAGTTCTAATACAGGGGTGTCCCACCCAAAATGTATCGAACACCACTAGGGTAAGAAAACTGTTATTGTGCAACGTGCAAGCAGGCAATTCACGTCCCAAAGGGTTGCAAGCTTGGCAAGCGCACACATCCGCCGGGGCACAAATTTATTTTTCAACGGGTTAGCCAGTATTGAATTCGGATATTTGTTGTTAACCAACAATTCTTTGTTAAATCCAAATATCTGAGAGGACGATTTTGAGAGCATATTTACTTACACTTGGTTTTCTTTACTATTCTTGTAAGTTCCAGAATGATAAAAGCAATTTACCTTCTTGTCTTATTTTTTGTTTATTCTCATATTGAATATGGAAATCTTTCAGTAGACATATTTGTACAACAACAAATTAGAAAAGCCTTCGGCTAGTCTGGGTCTAACAGAGACTAAATTGACATTTGGTACATCGGGTATTGTGTTTTATCTTTACAATTCAATATTTAATACAGTAATCAATTTCCCACACCATCAGTTATAGGTAAGCAATAGTCGTCAATTAATTTAACTTAATTATACTTAATTATTAAAATTCATGCAATTATAAATAACAATAATTGAATTCCGAATTGCCATTGGAATTTTCCCCATCCCTATTTAATTTGGCGTAATGATGTTTTAAAACAAACGTTATCTATTCCCGTGCAGTGATTGAACGCGTTCCTGTACCGCATACCTGATCTCCATTGATTCACATAGTGGCGTATTGTACGTGGTACACAAATCGGTCGCTTACCCGAGAGCTAGGATTCACATTCCATGTGCTCAGTAGTTACGCTAGTACCAGTAATTGGTATTCAGTGCATTGGCCGGCCCTAGGACGGAAATTAAAAATTATTGTTTGGCTTACGCACAGAGTTGGCGTTATCCAGGGAAATGTATATGTTCTTTTTTCTAAAAGTATTGTGTGATTTTTAAGCTAGAAGAATGACTGAACATCCATTTCAAAGGATGCAGAGAAATGCTTTAATACGAATTGTTGGTATTAATATTTTTTCACTGAAAATACCGAAAGGAGGAAGTATTTTCAGTGACAAAGTAATTAGTCGCACCCTTTGATGTATTACCGTCAATTCAATGTCGATACCAATAGAAATAAGTTCCAACATTACGTAAGATTAATATTGAATGACTCTCACAAACCATTATAGTATTAATGAACCTCGAAAGCCACAACAAAGAGTGCACACAAAATTAAAATCGACACATACAATCAACGCCCTCATAATTACTGTGTTAATATTTACATCAACTGAAAGTTTAAACATGCGAATTGCACACTTTTCCGCCAATTAATGTTTTGAGTTAAAATCGACCAACAAAGGCGGCCCTGTCATCGTTCGAATAAACCCGTAAATGTTTACTCGACACATCGGCCGCTGTATGCATCAATTAAAAATATATTACTTGCCGGGTTGACTTCCGCTTGTCCGCTGCGATGGGCTTCGCTTCGCTCTCGCACGTGCTTGCATAGGGCTGCCAACTAGGTTGTAGTTTTGATAAGAAATGTGAATCTTATTTTTTAGATAAATTCGTGTAGAAAGATGTAATTCGTTGAATCAAGTTGCGTCAAGATAATTATATTTATAATAGAAAAAGCTGGTACGTGACCCTCTAATATTAAAAGCCTTTCTTTTCTAAACTGTCCCTTGCGTCCCGCGCATCACCCAATAAGTTGGACGAAAGTAGAATAATCCAGTGCCTCTTGTACAAGAATGCGATAGAAGTATAAAAAGAGCTAAATAAAAAACTGAAACACGTTACTGACAACCCGTCCGTGCTAACAGAGTGCGTGTATTCACATTCCTATTCGCCTTCCACGCTCGCATCACGTCGCGTCGTCGCATGGCATGCTGATCATTTTTATTCGCACAAATGAACATATTTGCACAACTTTTATCCTCACCGTTTAACTTTCGCTGGATGCGCATTCGTTCAGTTATTTGCATATGAATTTATCGGCGACATATGTTTTTTATTCACCATACTGATCGTTTAACTACCGAAAAACTATCAGTCAATTTTCATACATTCGATATTTGCAACTAAATGTTCCAAATATCGAATCTTTATGAGATTTTCAAATAGCTCGGTGTTCGCGACTATTGAATTCCGAAATTGGAATGCAGTTATCATATTTTCTGAGCGCTACATAATGCAATTTTGTAGTGGTAAAATGCATTCTTTGTTGTATGAGATTTAGTAGAAATATGGTTCATATTAACGCTGTGCTTTTGATGTCTGGTTTTGAAAGAACAGGTAGAAATACTGTTTCATAGATTTTCATTTTCATTCATCTTCTTCGTTTCCTCACGCCTGTGGTGACTTACAGGTTGACTTTTTCTGGTCGCCAATTCTTCATATATTTCATCTTAATGCATTTGGTACGGTTAACAGTATCAACATACAAGTAGGTACCTAATACGTGTTATGAGATATTTGAGATAAAGCGCATATAGCCCACCGGTCCGAAGTAAGGGTCGACACACAAACATGTCAGTGATCACCTGTGCGCCGCCCGTCTTGTCAAACTTCTTTGTGTAGGTCCGAACCATTAATATGTTTCCGACAACAGTTCCGTTACTTTTGTGCGCCGCTGCCGTAACTTGCCACCTAATGATGTGGGTTAACTATTTAATATATACCCTTGGCTAAATAAAATTAGCTACTTAACTCTTTATGGGCCTTATATATAGCAATAATGGTGTTATAATATTTATGATGCAGCTTATCCTTCATTTATTTTGCAAGTGTATTTAGCATTATTAAAACTTAACATTAAACTAAATCTCCGATTACTTTTAAGAAAATATGGCCATGAGGAAATATTCTACTTGAAAATATCTCGTATCCCAATACTTTATGAGAACGTTTCATATAGTCCCGGTATAAAATTTTAAATATTCCAGAAAGGAGGAATGTTTCATACGAATTATATGTAAGAAGCTAACAAAGTCTTTCAATTTTCGTGAGCAGCTTAACCGATACGTAAAAAAGTATCGACGAAGCCTTCTTTCCCACAGAATATGAATACAATAATACCCGAAGATTTATCCGCAGTCGGCCGCTACACTTGTTTACACGAATTTCACGAAGCGCGGAAGGCTGCATATTTTAAACCTACCGCCCGCTCGCTCCGATATGTTTATCTTGGTCTCATCTCGATATATTTATTGGGAAAAGCCACGATCGGGATCTCTCCTTATTGGTTCCAACGGAGAACGTAATCGGTTTTATCTGTTTATTGTTATTGTATTTTAATATAAAATTTCGTTTACATTTCCGCCAAAATTTTCTCATCACAAATTGTGTTAACTAAAGTAACATTTACGCGCGTTAATTTAAGACTTGGAGCACTGTTAATGTTTGTGTTAAAAACGGAACATTTTCTCGTCAAAGGTGTAATTTAACATGGAATTAAAACTATGTAGGTGCGAACGTGTGGAAACATGTTCTGATGTTGGCTTTTCATCAGCATGGTAATCGTGCAAAAATATTGGCTGAAACACGGCCGAAGCGCACCTGCCTAGAATTAAATAAAAATAACCCACCGAATGAACATCAAAATGAACGCAATGTGTAATTTATGTTCAATGTTTGTGAAACAGAACGTTTAGCATATCAGGATCGTAACGTGTATCTATTATATCGCGTGAGAACTTAATGATATGGCACATAACAGACATTGGACAGTAGACACGACACCGAAAGAAATATCATTAATTTGATTGCTGAACCATAACGATACATTACGATCCAATTAGCTAACGAACTGCGAAATGACCATTCTTTATGTCTGTATGTGTAGTTTTTGGTAGTTTCTCAGTTTTACGGCACTATATGTTAAGCGACACTCGTAAAAGTGCGGTGTCCATGTTTTACACTGTCCGTAAACTAGTAGAAGTGACGTTGTATCGGAGAAAAGTTACTCGACGTAAACGTAATCTATTCACATTGCGATCGACAAGGGACGCACTCGAATGATAGCCAGTAAATATTGTTTCATTGAATTTGTTCTGATCTTATACTGATTTCTAAACAGGTTATAAAAATGAAGTTAGATTATTATTTATAGTGGTCGTAAAGTTGGTACTTACTGGAATGATGACTGTTTTTTTCTTTTAATAATTGCGTACATGCGTGTGCCATAAAAGTGTGCTGTGAAGGTATTATCACGCTTGCGTTCCTTACGGAGTGAGCAAATATGTATCTAGGTTACAGTACTTTATATTCAAAGTGACACGTGGCGCTACCTATCGCCGCTCCCACACGCTTAGTTTATTATTAATGCGTGAATTTTTTGCGATGCTTTCCTTCACAGTTGAACTTTCAAGTAAGTGATAAAAAGTTTACGTGTGTTTCGTAGAGAGAGCCGTGTCATATAGATTTGCATTCAGGAAATAAATTGCTTGAACAAATAGGAAATAAATTGCACGTCAAATTCATTTGCTTAAAAAGAAACCGTACGTAAAAACTTTTTTCGAAGAAATTAATCCAACTAGGCGTAACGGACATTAAAATCAAATTAAAATATTAATCATTGGCAACACTCGCTCGAGCCTAACCCTTGCGCTGCCGATACTGAGGCCGACAACCAGCATTGGTTATAGTAGATTAACGGAAAACTATTGCCAGTAAAAACAGCGCAGTAGTAACTGAGCTCCAGCGGCAGTACGGCACGTCTGTAACGATTTATTACGATACCAATGGCGTTTTCGGACTCCGGCGGCCGCTGGGGTGTTACTACACAAATAAATATCGATAGGGCCGTTCTCTTAGAAGACGTATATTGAAATATGTTTGATATTTTATTAGATAATGTAGTGAATATTTAGTTAATATTTTATTTGTGCGGTGGAGTTTATCTTGTATGAGTTGTGTGTTTTTCTATTTTTATTGGGCCTCATGGAAAAGGGGGTTGATGTATCAATTTATTTTATGTTTATAACTACGTGTTTTATATTAGCGTTTTCACCTTTAAGAAAATGTTTCAGGAAAACTTGCATTTTTTTATTATTTTTGTTATCGTTAAAAATAAAAAAATAAACATTTTCTTTAACGGAGGTTTTATTTTACTTTTATTTATGTACTTTATCCTCAATAAAAATAGAAAATCTTCGTCATCCATGTATTACATAATTATATTCACCCAAAAATCCTACCTAAAATAAAGCGTCAAATATGCGTGTTGATACTGTATACGGTGTTGGATGGTACACCGTTCACGACTCGGGGTAACCGCAGCAACCGCTGTCAACATCAGCTGTTCCATGCCTTGCCTACATAGTGTTCACTTAATGTTACATGTTGTTTGTCTGTGTTTGCCCTATATTCATCTGTGTGTTCGTTTGTTTCAGGTAATTTGTTCATTTACGGAGTAGGACATGGTAAAGGGTATCTATATCTAAGCTAAGACGTTATTTTTTTAGTTTGTGTATCTCTCTGGAATGGACCGCTCTGGATGCTGTAACCGGTTACTGGATTTTGTAAAAGGCGACTAAGGGTTTATGTCAAGATTACAAGAAGATATCAACCAGTGCCCTCCATAAGTATTGTTGGACCATGTTTCAGTAGACCTTTTCCCGTCTGACAAGACAATTATTTTTACATTTAGTAGGTAGTTTATTTACCTAATCTTAATCTATCCACGCAAACCGAGTTACGTAAAGAAAATAATACTTTAATACTTTTGCCGAAAGAGGAAAATAAGGGGTTTGAAAGCTGTAAGTAAACACGGCTTCTACCTCAACTAGTAATTAACCTAATGTACTTTGAAAGTGAATTTTAAAGAAGGTATCTATCCTGTAGGCATAGTGAAGTTAGAACACAAAAGTAAAAAGATTTAAATCTGCTGGTCCTAAAGTCAATGTTTGCAGTTACACTCTTTAAATTGATACAACATAAACCAGTCGAGAGAGAAAACTGTTGGACTACGAATAAGTTCAAATAGTATCAGAAAACGCGTCAGTAGCGTCGTATTTTATCGAGAGTAAATTTTGAACTTGCTACGTAAAAAATAAACCTTTCCTAAGCACATGATTTAGTGAAAATTGAATACGAAACTAAATCTCCTATAGAGCAGACGTTGACGTTGTAAAAGTACCTATTTGTTCACAACGGTAACACCCTAAATATCAGAAGTTATCCGAAAAAAGCGGGAGAGATGGATCCTACGTCTCGCTCCCTCGCGGTGTACACGCGGTGTCTACGCATTGTAGGTGCGCGAACCTCTTTCCTTCACAAAAGCCTCCTTTATTATGCTCCTGTGTAGGATATGAGGAAATTGGCTGAATGGCTTTATATGAAAAACTCACGTAATCTTCGCGGGGTGTGGCCCACAATATCCTGCACTTGGCGTCGCGAGATGATTCTTGTTAAAACATAATTCAATTGTTACATTAACGTTTTAAAAGGTATAAAGGTATTTTTGGTTAGGGGAATTTACTTTCAGCACAATGAACAGAATACTCCTAAATAGCAATGCACAGATAGTGGATAGTTTTCAACAACGCAATGAATACTTCTCGTAGAATATGAAAATATTTCAATACTTAGAATTTCGGTTGAATCGACATGTTAAATAAAATGCATACCTAGGTCCAAAATTTTACATTGTGATAATGAAGCTACAAACTCAAAAACAAGAAGTAGCTGTACAATGTACATTGAAAGTACAATTTTCTCTTGAATGTCAATAACAGCGAACGGACGCGTTTACGTTTTACGCGCATACATGAACATGACACCTGGCGAAATAAAGCCTTTCATGTGGGCAGCGTTCATACGGGGTGTTTATTGTCATCGGAGGGTCGCACACATATTTGTAGAGAGGCAAGCGTGTTCCGTACCTAATAAAGTACGGCGCTAGGATTCCCCGACGGCGGCGCGAGCGCGAGCCGCAGCCGGATCACGATCGGCGTCGGAACCGCCTCGGGATATAAATTCGGTATCTTTCACCTGGAACGCTTCAACAACCGACGACGCCACGCGCCAGTTATGAAAATTCCAACGCTGGAATTCCAACTCACACTAGAGATTTTTGCTGAGCTTTGCGGTTGTCGTCGCCCGGATTTTTTAAAGAACGGAGTCTGTTACGTTTATTTCAGTCTGCGTTTTATGGAGGCGGGAATGTGCTCCGCTTTGGTTTATTTGCGGGCCGCCTTTCTCATGAAATTGCGCTGTTTCATTGCTTACGAGCCATTTTGAGGTTCTCGTTAGAGTTACATTTTTTATCGTGATGTATTTTTCTTTGCAAATTGTCTATCGCAGCGATGGGTCCTGTTTTATTATTTTGGAGCGTTATAAAAACCATCCAAATATGTATCT
Source organism: Lithophane leautieri (assembly GCA_949152455.1). Classification (NCBI taxonomy): domain Eukaryota; kingdom Metazoa; phylum Arthropoda; class Insecta; order Lepidoptera; family Noctuidae; genus Lithophane; species Lithophane leautieri. Next base: position 12,577,106 of record OX424463.1, on the reverse strand, counting down.
GTCGTACTTAATGTTGCTGAATAGACGATAAAACAACAATATCGTCTGGCCTTCCAGACAGCAATGTTGCGTTGGTGTGATCGGTGATCTCTCAGCGTACAATTAAAGCCGTCACGCAAATCCTGAATGGATATCGAATAACAAATGACGCGGCAAAATAGGGTTTCTGAAAGAAACCGAACATAAATTGCCAAAACCCATCAACCATTAACAATTACAAAAGAAAGGTAAGGAATGAAATGTTTTATTCATTCCGTTAGCGAGAAAATTACCGAGAGGGCGTCGGCGCGCCGGATCCGATTGCAAGGACTCCACGAACCTTTGTCTTCGGGGAGAAGTGTGCCCAATGAGCACTCCAGATCCCCGTAGGTACCAATTAAGGATAGCATGTTACACAAGTACTTTATTGTATAATTCTATGAAATTGGAAATGATAACGCTAATTAGGATCAAAATTGTCGTGAGCAGGTGAACTGGAAAGCATCGCCCAAACAGGATTAAGGGCTAGTCACCAAATTATGTCCGGGAAATGACAAGCGCGCGGCAAACGTCCACTGGCCACGATTTTCAATGTAAACACTGTTCATGTGAACGAGTCAATATGTGGCTACCAGGGAGGATACCTAGACCACATTATGTAGTGGCTCTTACATGATTACTGTAGGATAACATTAGTGACTTATACTCATATAAGTCACTAATGTTAAAATCGCAGTTTCATATCTGTTTTTCAAAGCTTTATCTAATAACTTCATAGAACGTGAAATTGTTAGTTAAATATGTGTTTTCCACTACGCGAACGTCGAGTCTGTATTATCAAACCCGCATAAACCAACCATAAATGTGAAAATAGTTCGTAAAAGTCGTGAATGAATCGTGAAATTGAATCGTGTTTTCTAGTATTTATTAATCCTATCTTCATAGATGCGTTTGCTAAGTATTAATTGGACGTATCTTTTGACCCACAGGAGATTACGTCCTATTACGTGGGAATCTAAATGGCAGGTCCCCTGCAAGGCAGACGGAGTCACCACTCCGCTACATATCTGAAGAATTTAATTAAATACTAATAATAAGCCAATCTCTGCGAGGTATAGCTGATGTTATTGTTACAATTATTCCATGATTCTATAGCGGTTTTAATTTCATTAACAGTAGCATAGCCTAAGCTCAGGAGTTCTCTGTATTTTATACAGAGTATGGAAATGAAAACAAATTACCAATGTTATTCTACTTAATTACCTCGTATCATGTCTTTGTATTACTTCTCTAAAATATTAGGTACTTGCTATAAAACTGTGCTGCATTCCACAGTAGGGTTGAAAACAAAGTTGTTCGCGATTACATCACGACTTCGCAAAATCTGAATACACCCCAACAACGGGGGCTAATTACGTTAACTTCTTTTGGGTCCAGTACAAATTCCGAATGGGCTGTAAAGAGTGCGAATTTGCATCGAGAATATTTTTCGTCAACAATTAGGTTGTTGGGCTTTTGTCTGTGCCGACCCCCCGGTTGGTTTTAACGACGTTTTAAAAGATTCCAACTCGAGACCGGGGGCTTATCTCCAACGTGCTCTCTGCTTGTTACAAAAAACCCTTTATTAACTTTACGAGGCTTTTAACGAATAACAGAAATAAATATGAAGGTTTCACTTTACAACGCGGTGGTTTCATGACACCGGAAACTTTAAAATCGTGTCGTTTCCACCGCTCCACGCTCGATACTGGAACTTATTGATGTACGGATACATTTGGTACAAATCACTGAACATTTTTACTACACTGAATCTCACAAGACTTTTGCCAGGTGTATTAAAATAAAACATAAATACAACGTCCTGAAGGAATCCACCCGATCCCCTTGTCACGTTAACGTTAATACGTTGCTGGCTAATGCCAGCATTGCGATTCTGTAACCATCTCACCGTGAAAACTTAGGTGAAGTGAGCGTGGAGTGATTTGTCATTGTCATCGATACCTACTGATGCTAAGACAGTGACAGTTCACTTAAAGCTCACTTCACTTAAGTTTTCACGGTGAGATTTTTACAGAATAGCACAACAGGTATAATAATACCCAGCCATTTCAGTTCACCACAATTTGGTAACATGCATTGTTTACCCACCAACGCGTTTGGTTGTTGTAGAAAATGCAATCCATATCTAAAAACAATACGTAGTACGGACGTGCATACAATATTCCTCAAAATCTAAAACACGACCCTTTGAAAAAAAATCATGCCACGAGGTAGGTATTTAATTTCTGTCGGCTGCAGCGAGTCCGCAGTCCGGATATCGGGTTTATTATGAGATACAAAGCCTTTGGACGCTCGCTTTCTGTACCATTGTTTGATTGGTGGGACGAGCGCCACCGTCGGCCCTCTTGCGCACCTCAAACTACAAATACGATGATAGCACGTATCGTATTTACGAGTACCATGGTCGCCCATCCACTATTGCAAATGAGTGACAGCCACATTTGAAAGCTAATCAAACTGAGAGAATATTCAATCAGAATTTCAGATAATTTATTGATAGACAATGTTCTGTGAATGAAATTCTGAATATTGTTCATATTTTCATGAATTTCGATATCAGATGGAATACCTATAAAATACAACTATCGGTTGCTTTTGTCTGGCGAGTTATGTTACTGATCAAATTTCGAAACGAATGCAGAGCTTAATTAGAAATACCGAACTATTGTCGTATCTACGATATTTTATAGATTTAACTCCGTGCCGTGTTGTCAAATGTATGGCAGCATGTAGGGAATAGCTAGATAAAGGCCACAGAGCAGTTACAGATCAGTATCCGAATACCGCTCGGAAACGTATTACACTAAAGCAGTAGTTCCGTGAATGCACAATCCTTCCGTAATTTCACCGAAACAGGTATCTATTATTCCGTATTTTGAGAATATGTAGACATCTACCTAACCCGAACTCCCGAAATTAATTACTTCTGTGTATTTTTATGGTTGCTAAAATTAAAAAGTTCTTTATTTTATACTTTTCGCTGTGGGCGGGTGATAATTTATTTTTATACTGGCATTATTTTTCGAGTACGTTGCTCTTATTTGAATTATAAACTAGCTTTACCCTCCACTTTACTCGCGTGGATTCGCATTTATTAAGTTAACCGCAGAGGCTTCCTGCCAGCAAAAGTACCGTATAATATTTGACTCTTAATTTTGTGTACTTATTGTAAAGATGTGATGTAAGCTATTTGTTGCCTAGATAAGGTAAAAAAAAAATAAAGATATGATTTATACATACGCCTTCTTCTTCCATTTCGTGTGGTTAGTGACTAACCTGGTGTCAGAGTCTTTATGCCGCCCTTGGGCCTCTGACTGGCTTCACATGCCGTCTATAAATAATCTATCAGGCATGCCGATTTCCTCGACTTTTTCTTTCACCGTTGTTGAAGGAAGTGATAATTATACAATACGCATATGAATCCAAAAAGTCAGAGGTGTGTGGCTGGGGTACGAAATCGAATCCTATGACTTGACAGTCCGATCACACTACTAGGTTGTCACTGCTATATGATGGTACACCAATATCTATAAACTTAACTTTTACTACATCATGTTGTAATATGTCCTCCTACCATTTTTTATATTTACGTGAGTATAAATAAAAAAGAAAAGTATTTTTAATACAATATTTACGCAAGCTCAAAAGCACATTTATCTTATAGTTATCTCTCGAGGGGTGCACACTAACTCTTTGTTTATTTCGGGTGATAGAGGTACGAAGTCATAAAATAAACCATTGAATAAATGACTGTGCATTTGACAAACGAGCATTCACAGATATATCCGGCAATAAACGAGCAAAATGATCCTCCCCAATGTATTATAATATAGGAATTTCGCGGAGGGCCGGAAGACGCGGATTCTGGATTTGGCATACCTTTCCCCCTTCGGATAATGCAAAAGAAAATTGGTACGCTGGTATCTTTACCTCTGACAAAATACATAATCTAAAATTCAAAATTACAACAAAAAAAAACATTAGATATAACTCGGTTAAATTATAATAAATAATCCGCAAAAATATCTAGTTAGTCCTTCAAGATAATCCCGACGACGCAAATTAGATACTAGAATACATTGCATAAATAGAAAGCAAAGATTATAAAACAATACGGTGAGTGGGTTCCGTTTGTCATATAAGCGTGTACCGCCTCGAGTGGCGTTGTATTGTAGGGAGACATTATTATTAACACAATTCTTCAGAATCACAACATCGCGCAACGCGGCTCGTAGCTCATACTTGTTTTTCTTAAATCTCTCCGTGAACAACTCTATTATGGGGAATCTTGTTAACATTTGAAATCATTTCTCTGCCCCGGGAATAATGAGTTCTGTGTTTTCATTTGAAACTCCGGTGACTTTTGTTTAATGGAATGATAATACAAATGCTGGCCTCTTTGTGGTGAGGGCCGAGAATATTGTTGTTTTTCCTCGGGCGGGTCACTTTAGTTCCAAGGGTAATTTCATTATTTTTCTAAAAAAATTGCTTTCACAAATGAAACTCTGGACTGTACAATCTTAATGTTGATTTATGCCCTTTGAAATCCACTTTTGTTTATGTAAAGTAATTTAGGCAGATTTTTTTTCCTGTTTTCTGGCTAACAGAGAGATGTTCTTTTATAAAATTCTAGGTAGGAAAGGATATCAAGGAAAATATTTCAATTTAAAAGGAATTCATTAAATCGTTAAATCTTTAAGATAACTTTTTATGTCCCTGCCTTTCATTAACAGTTATTTCGCTCTGTTGAGAGGAGTGAATGAAGTCTGAAGTTGTTTAGAAATCTCATCATAAACCTAATGAGTTGTTATAACTTTTGTAGCATTAAACAGCGAACCGCAAAAATCTCTTAATGTTCGTATTTATAAAACTATGTAAAATATAATTTGACTTGTTACCCCCGAGGGTGTATTACCAGCAAGTTTTCGTCTCGTAACAGAATATTATGTAAACAAATTTAATTATAGCCTTGAATTAGCCACAATGGCCGGCTGCCGTCGCTGTGAATGGAAAACTTTGGAAACCTCAACTTTGTCCAAGTAAAGTTCCCTCTGTGTGCACGGTAACGAAAGAATTTTACAAAAAAGTGCCCTGCTTATTTCCTGATAAGTGCCTGCTATGCAGATGGGAATTTTATGAATTGTTGACTTATCATAGCCTTAAAAAAATGTTTAAAAATCTCCGGTTTTTTTTGGATGTTTCAAAATTTTAAGTATAACGTTTAGGTAAATTAGAGCTTACTAAATTATTTAAGGTGTATAGCTCGATGTGTAGCCATCTACAAATCGAGCCAGTTTATCTGATCTCGCATCTCGCATTGTATAGGATTTCCGTACAATGCGAGGTCAGGTTATACTGGAAATGTATAGCTTGATGTGTAGCCGTGTGTACCTAGGTTACCTAGGCTACCTTATTCTTAAATAAATATACAGTTTTAACTAAAAGTTTTGAAATATTCTGGAAGCTATGTTCATTTTGTTCAATTAATCAAATATATCCTATTTGTATTAATTAAACAACATTTCCAAACATCCCTATGCTTTATCCCCGGTTTAAAACAAATGCGGACGCATCCCTAAACTTGTACAATTTATCATAAACTATCTAATCAATTTAGAAAACGATTCGGCGTTTAATATCAAATCCACGTTTTCTCAAAGGTTTGGACCGAAATTACGGCATTGTGCTAAATAAATTGTTATTAATGACCAAAACGTTCCGTACTTGCGAATAACAAAAGCTGCTCGTATTTTGTGGATAAATTTCGAATTCCTTGCATACGCTTAGACGTCGAGATTATGGATGGAGATTTTTCATCATAGTCAATATAACAACAAGGATAATTAAAACTAATAGTCCCTAATTGATTGCGAATTTCTTAAGTCATATTGCCTTGTCAATGGTTCACTTAAAACTATTCATGAAATGAAAATTATTTTGTAGTCATGATATAAACAGACAGTTGCGCCAGGTGACGACGAGTGTAGGATATTCTTCATACATGTTTTGTAGGTTGATATAAATGGTCCAAGTTTTTAGTAGCTTCGTGAGTTTACGGTGTTCATGAGCAGGTACAGAGATGTAAGTAACGGGGTGTCAGTAATTATTCACCAGGCTCACCACTAAGCAGAGGCGGGTTCATATTTCCTATGAGCAGATAATCTGCTCTCAGCATTAAACTTGTAAAGTGCTCTGCTCCATATGTCCTCGGTAAAAGGGAGGGTTGCTTTCTATTCATACACTGTGATACTCTTTTACGGTTCAAGCAAAAACACGCCAAACGCTGGCGAAAAATAAACCCCGGGGCGGTACGAACGCTGTTGAATTTTACGATTCCGCTAAGCCGCCTTAAAGTCGAGCCCTTCCTGAATATTTTGATTTATTTATAGGCGTGAAGACGTAAAAGGGTGGTCCAAAAACAATATACCGCGTCGTTCAGCTGGCGCGCTACTTGGGACACTTAACATTATACGCCCCTATGAATAAACCTACATATTTATACCCTTCCGTTCTGCGATACTCATTTCCCGGCTTTGAGACTTTTAAGACATTACCGTAACTATGCGCAATTTACTGTAAGCGCGAATTTCTTCCCGTAATTATTAGTCTCAGTTAATTTTGAAGAAGCTCAAACAAATTTGCGGCTGAAAAGTTTTATACTTAATTCATTAGTATGTTATATAATCGTGTGAGAAGACGCAGGCCGCATTAAACACTTGCCGCTCGCGAGTCGCGCTTCTAACACTTCATTGTGATGCTAATTTAGGGCAGCTCTATGAATATGGGGGCGGCACTTCCAACGCGCGCACTTTTTGCCTCACCGCGCTAAATTAATTTGAATAATACCGCCGATAAGCAACGAGCTCCGCCGAAATGTCTTTTATATGAGTTTCCGACGTGAAAACTCCGTTACCGCGAGGGCCTAGTAATTTTTTTATCTCCAGCTTAGGAATTACGTAATGTGTTAATTTACAAAAAAAACAATCAGGTTTTCACTTAATAAGGTTAGCCGGTGCTTTTGTATTTACATTATTGTGTATTTATGTTTATTTGTACATTATATTGCATTAGGCGAGCCATCACCTGTATAACTACTGTCGAATAAAACCATTTAATCAAAAGATCCACTGCACCGTTTTTCCTCCCATCTCTTTGAGAGTAAGCAAAACGAATGTTCCATTAGACAATGGAATACACTCTCGCTCGCATAGAGCCCGATAAAATAAATTTCACTTAGCTGTTAATCACGTCCCTAAAGCGTGTGTGTGTCCATGTACTCGTGCAGGTAATGGCGTGAGCACTAAGACAAAATTGGCTTAAGTAATCTCTCAGTCGTAGTATATCTGCGGCGGGTATGCGCGGCTCCGGGGCACACTCGCAGTCTCGGTCTCGCCGCCCAATTCCGATGTGGAATGCACTTGAGTCTCACACGTACGTGTTCGTCATAGAAATTACTCAGGCAATTTTTAAGTGAGCCTTTCCCGCTGCAACACTCACGGGTATTCAAGCCCGTCCCTATATACTGGAGCACTTAAAGGAGGTAAAGCCACTCTTAAACAAATGAAAGAGCTTTCGTTCGTCGTTTTTGCCTCACGGTAATCCGCTTTACTAAAAGGCGGTGAAAATTTTATGCACACCAAATAAAAGTATCTGTAAGGACCTATCAGATTGGGAGTTTGTGTGGGCTGGTTTGTATGGTCGAAACATGTTACGGGGCTGGTTTGTATGGACGAAACATGTTACGATGTGCTTGATATTAACATAGCCAAATTATGGACTACAATCAAAACCAAGCGCAAAAGCAGATGGTTCTTTTAAGAAAATTCAGATCTAGAAACAACCTGGAAAATCGCTTACCTATAATGAAGTAGAAATCCGTTCATGCTGGGATAAGCCTTTATTACAATGATCACGCGCTAGATTAGAGATTACTGTGGACCGAATTTTAATAATTCTTAACTATTCCGAGTTTCTTAAGCATTGTTTGTTTGGAAAATCGCTACGCTTTTGAACTTTCATTAATTTTATTTGTATAATTTAACTCGTTTAATTTAGGCGTTAAATTACTTTTCTGTCGGACCCCTTGGTTTACGTTGTGCGAATCTCTCAAAGAAAGCTTAAGATTGGGTCAATTTAAGGTTCATTTTCGTGCGTGATTAGACGTAAAATAAACGTCGCGCACCGCGTCACATCGTTTTGTATAGACGGGCTTTTTAGCCTACTCACAATACGCCCCACGCTGTAATGTAGACAACGGTGATTTGATAAATGAGTTGAGTTTTTCACGTGAAAAGACTAACGTTTTACGTTCAAACCTGAGCTTGTTTTGACAAAACCTTTGCGGTTCCCACAACGGAGTCTGTCGCAATGGAGCCCTCTCGCCGTTTTTCTAATGAATTGTGTTGGCAACGAGAAAATAACAAGGAAAACTCTCGAATGGAAGATAATAGCTGTGATAATGAAGTTCATATTGAGCGTGTTTAGTGAGAAATTTCATTGGGGTACCATAATTACACTTATTTTAAGCCAGTAATCTTATTTAAATTCTAATCCATTTGATCTGGAAATAAAAAGAAAACAAGGTGTAGTTTTGTGGTCTCCTGGACATAAACAAAGATATAGCGAGATAAACTAGTAAGTTTATCTCGCTATATCTAACGGACCTTGGTCGTGGTATATGAGTTGTCTAGTGCTTCGAACCCGTTATGGGCCTGAACTTCGTAGGTCGTAGAACCTGTTCTAAGAAACACGGCTGGCGTATGTTCTATATAATCGCTTTCAGTTAAAAGTCCGTTTAGCGGTAATAGTTTGGGCATAAGAACTAAGTATCTTTTGCTCTGGATATTAATCCCTGGAAGCAATATTTTGACCCAGTTTACAGCCTTATTTCCCGTATATAACCCAAAGTAACACGTCCAGAATCTTTTTAATAAAGCCAACCGTAACTCCGCAATATTGCGGCAAAGTAATATTACTAAAACTGCCACATTATTATTTTCCGTTACTCAGATGCGGCAAAAGCGTTTAATATTTAAAATAATCACAGTATTGTCGGAAACGGTGTCAACAGCTTATGTTCGGTGGCAAACCGCCACGCGGCCGGCCCGCACTTTGTCTACCCCACGTATACAATGTACACGTAGCCATGACAACTGCGACGTATATTTGCCCACAAACTGTTTGCTCGCATATCCGTTGTTCTACCTATTATTTGTACAGAGAATTAGACGTAACATTTTACCCAAATAAAGGTATCATAGCCTTATTGGTTCTTTGGTTTGACGGGTTTGTTAATCGGTTCTTGGACTAGCATTTTGACAGGACGTAAGATTATTTCATTTATAATAATTATGCATTAGTGCACGCAGACATAAATATCATTTAGGACTCAACTGCAATGTAGGTACGAGACCTGTGTGGCTAATCAGTTGTGGTGAGCAACCTATTGCATTGAGATGGCCAGTACAAACACAAATTTGTTATACCTACAACAAGGCTCAAGAAAATAGGTGGCTCGTTCAGATGTCAATGTATACGCTTTTACAATAAGCTTCCAAGCCACGTACAAGATCTAAGCCTTACTAATTTCAAAACATTTATTAAACGTAAGTTGTGCCAAAAAGCGTATTATACCATTAAAGATTACATTGAGGACAAAAAGGCTTGGGATTAAGCTGCTCCAATTTTTTTTAACTTATTAAATTTTGTTATTTTTAGTAACTTTTTATTTTATTATTAACATATACAGTGACATGAATATTTACTTTGTGAAGAATATTTTTTTTTTTTTTTTTAACTATTTTGAATTTGAGGACTATGTGGATCATATTTTTTATTTATCTGGCAGTTTGAGTACTATAGGCGGCCTACCCAAATGTCCTTTCTTTGGTATTGTTCGTCGAGTCGTTGAGCTCCTTAATTTTGGAGTTGAGCTGCACGATTACTGACAAATGCGTGCACTGACTGGACAGGTCCACTCAATCTGTGTGGTTCTTTCCTCAAAAGACCATTTCAGAGACAAATCTACATGGTCCTCAAATGATCTGACCAAGATTATTTCCGGATTTCCGGATTTGGATATTTACATTGACATTTTATTTAAATAATGACATGAATGTTTACTTTGTAAAGCATTATATTATTTTAATTATTGTGAATGTGAAGACTATGTGGATCTTTCTTTTCTTTTTTATTATAAATTTTTTCCTTAGTTTTAATTAATCATGGTCTGGCAGTTGTAGTAATTTATGCGGCCTAACCAAATGTCCTTTCTTTGGTATTGTTCGTCAAATCGTTGAGCTCCTTAAAATTGGAGTTGAACTGCACGATTATTGACAAATGCGTGCACTGACTGGACATGTCTACTCAATCTGTGTGGTTCTTTCCTCAAAAGTCCATTTCAGACACCAATCTACATGGTCTTCACATGATCTGACCAAAATTATGTCTGGACTTTAAAAGAGACTGTGACCTCTGAGTTTGTTTCGGCCTTTCTTCTCAGAGTAATCAGAAATGAAACGCCGACCTCATCTAGTTTAAAAAATGTGATTGACGTGTAAAAGTGTTTGTACAAACCTACTTACAGAAATAAAAATCATTTATCATTTATCATCAGTAATTACCAAAGAAAAACAATTAAATAAGAAATAATTACAATCCCTTTTTCCTAGAAGAGCGGTGGTCGCCATATAACGGCTGTCATAAAAAAAAAAAAAAAACCACTGGCTTCCAAAAAAAACACAAAAAAAGTGAAAAATAACTTTAATTTCGGAAGTCGTTGTCTTTGCTTTTCAATTTTCGTTTTTTGCCACCGACTTCCGAAATGAAAGTTAGTTTTCAGCTTTTTTTTTCGAAGTCAGTTTTTTTTTGTAATTTTTTTTATTTTTCACTTTTTTGTTATGGTACCTACCCCACATAAATTCGAATACCACTACTTGCTATGTAAATAACAGTGACGGAGTCAAATAAGATGTCGTCTACATAGAAATGGGAAAAATACGTACCTAATTATTGAAGCTAACTCAAAAACTACTAAAGCAAAATTAATAAAATTTATATGGGACCACCTCGAAAGTATACCCTTTCGAACAAAAAAAGAAATTTGTAAATCGGTTCACAATTGGCGAAAATATCGATGAAAATAAAAAATAAAAAAAACAACGAACATAGAACCTCTTCCTTTTTGAAGAAGTCGTTAAAAAATGGTGGTAACGGGGTTTGACGTTTCTGTGACGTCATTTTCCGCCGCTCTTCTAGGAAACCGTGGCATTACCCAAAATATTAATTACCATTAAGCTGGCTGTGATGTCTAAGTATAAATATCTCAGCACAAACACAGCTTTAAACAGGAATCAGAGATACTCCTGTCTTAATTCTGATTATGTCAAGGACACGTAATTATTGAAATTGGTATCGTTTTAAGAGCGTCTTGAATTTCTCAGGAATGTTCAGGTCGATAAGGGCGTCATTAAAACATTCTACAATCCTGGAATTTGTTAAGTACATACATTTACTTGGTATATTGTAAGGAAAACTTTATATCGTAACTAGCTGTAGGTACTCCGCGAGTTTGCCTGATTTTAATCCTTTTCCTTGTTGCTACAAGACGTTTAAAAATTAACATTGTTTATAGATGTATAGTACTAGAATACATCTGCCGAATGCCGCGGCTTTCACAGTTTCTGCCAGGTAATTATATATTAACTTTGCTTGCGTAGTTTTTGAGTTAGCTTCAGTATTACGTATTTTTTCCCGCTTAATTTATCTCGACGACATTTTAAGTGACTCCGTCATTGTTATTTACGTAGCAGGTAGTGGTATTCGAATTTGTGTGGGGTAGGTACCACAATAAAAAGTGAAAAATAAAAAGTTTTACAAAAAAAAACCGACTTCCAAAAAAACACTAATAAGTGAAAAATAACTTAAATTTCGGAAGTCGGCGGCAAAAAACTAAAATTGAAAAGCGAAGACACTGACTTCCGAATTAAAGTTATTTTTACATTTTAGTGTTTTTTTTTGGAAGTCTGTTTTTTTTTTCTTGTATATAGTTTTTACTTATAAGCTCTGACACGTCTCACAGTAGACATTCATAATCTCTTATGATAAAACTGTAACAGTAGGTAGGTATGAGTCGTATCGTTGAATAGCAGTGACGTTATGAATACGCCAACTTTAACGAGATGACATTAGGAATATGTTGTGCATTGCGGAAATGAGCGAGCCGGGTATTATGAGCACGCTTAAATCTCAGTCAGTCAAATTAATTATTAGTTCTGCTTCGTGCAGCCGGGACAAATTGACGCTTGTTTTGCCAGAACACTCGTATAATTAAATACACAAGCATTTAATCAAGGTACTGTAACACTGTAAACTCATGTACGTAATCCTTCAGATATGTTATAACGTTGCCGAGGTAACTCGAAGTTACCCGATGTAACCCGACGCCACCTGACGTCAGTTGGCTTAAGTGTGCCACCGACACAGCAAGAAAGCTGGGTTGAGTTGGTTGAGCCGATCTTAACCCACCGCCGCCGGCGCGGGCAGCGTAGGACCTGTCCTAATAACCGGGTACAATAGTGGCCCTGAGCAAACAACGCTCGCTTATTGCTACTCGGCACTCCGCAATAACAGCGGTAAAAACAATAGCGCGGCCATGCTCCTTGTGATTGCGGCGGCCACATTGTTCCCGTTACGAGGAGCAGCTTGTGTCAAGCTGCAGTTTGGGGTTCAATGGAATGTAAAATAATATATGACCTAATTTACATAATTTTCTTTGCAGGTAAGCTGCCCTGTTATCGGTATCGCGGATTATACATTCGTGAGTTTCTATTATATCAATTTAGTAGTGAAACTTCATGTAATATCATCTATTTCATAAATCCATTGAGCATGTGTAGAATTGTATGTAGTTCTTAAATAAATCTTCACCATCAAAAGCGTGTAATTTCAACTTATTGATATCTGAAGAATCGACATTTGGTCCGAATGACCGGTCAGGATTATCTGAAAATCAATTCGTAACGTGGTGTCATTTGTCGCATTCGGCACCGAACACTCGACAGTCGGTTTTAATTCGCTGATATCCACCTTTGATCCGGCTTTTCCCAGATTATATCGTCGAACGATAGCGTTTGTTCAATCATGCTTAAAACGACTTCGACACATTCAGATTGCAATCAAAGTTAACGATGCTATTACCGATCAGATTACAACAGTTTCGGAATTAAAATAACACGAGATTAGCCACCTACAAAGGTTAGCCACCTTTGTAGGTGGCTAATCACGTGTTATTTGCGCATGATTAATTTAAAACAACTTATACGAAAAACATTATTATGGAACCGCACGGCTTAGTCCTAATAACCGTAATAAACATCAACGGTAACGAGCAATAGGCAGCGATTCGTGCTGATGTTACACTGTTTTTATACACGACCGGTACATGGGAAAGCTTTCTAATTGCCGGAACAATGCTGAGCCGGTTATTTGCCGGCGGCATTGTTTTTGTCCGCGCCGGTTCATTTTACCCCACCTTCCCCCGGGTGGGAGATTAATGGAATTTGAATACGCATAGCCTTTGTGTTCGGCTTTACGCGTAATTTAAGCGTATACCGGCCGGGTGAGTCGGCGTTTTGCTGCCAATCTTACGGTAAAACTAGCAGGTGCGCGACTTCTCTTATAAATGTTATGTAAAATGACGTCGCCACTACAAATCCAACCTTGCCTCGATCAATTCCTTTTTTGTGGATTCACAGTTCAGACACAAATTTTGTTTTTCATTTGTATCGATATCATTTTACTGGATCATCTAGACCTTCGACGTGAACTCGATTGATTTCGAATCATGTTTGCTTTCAAGTTTGCCTTTAATTACCATTTAGGTTAATACATTTTTGGTAACATTCCCCTGTCGGTTTGATAAAAACTGTCATTATTTCGGTGGTCCCCTCTGTTGCCGTTCAATAAGCGTTGTGTGCTCAAAGCACTATCAATCATTCCCTTGCGCGTACTAGACCCGTCGAGAAATAAAATGTATTTGTTATATTAGGGCTACTATTGATTTTGTATGAAATGAGCATCAGTGTAAAGCAAATACGCTTCTGTTTTGTTTCCATCGTTGTTATTATCGACATAATTACGTGCGGCGCTAATGTTACTCAAATAATAGATGGCTGTGTAATGTAATCGTCATAAATGTGTACATGTGACGTAGTGGAAGCTGCATATCAATCAGCTGAAGGCAGGCCTGTTGTAGGCAGAATGCTCCAAATCCATTAACATAATTGAGCGGCTTGTATCCGGGACACTTCACGGTCCGGATCGTGGACGTCTTTGATGGCGCATCGTAGTAATGAGCAGCCGAAGCCAACGTCATCCGCCCTAATGCATATTTACAATAACGACGACGAATTGAGACGCTACATTTTGATAACAGACTACACGACTTATTATGGCCCAGTAATTCAGGCGCGTAGAGGAATTTCGGTATTTCATACTTCATGATTTCAAATGGGTTCCATTAATTATGTACTTACCTGTTCATTTCCCTACCCTTATTTTCTGCGCCCATTTATGTGCATTACGATCTTTTTGTTTATTCATACCTATGTCAAATTAATAAATTGGTGATTGATTTTTAACCGTGGTTATTTGAAAAGCTCACATTAATTTAATCACTAAATGAAAGCCATTACATTATTTACATTTTCACTCAGAATTGACGAGCCACGCGTTCACAAACAAACCGCACAAAAACAAAGTGCCTGCAAAAATAGCGTTTACCACACAACGGCGCTTTATGAAATTTTCGAAATCCCCATTTAATTGGGCGCCTGTGTCGCCACAAATTAATTAAAAGCGCTGTGGGATTTTATTAACTTATTGCAATTATATTTAAACGGTACGATTACAGGGGCGCGGCATGGCGCGGTACGGGTCGCGGCATCGCGCCTAATGTCATTGCGAGGGCGCTTACACGCCGCCTCGGAATTTGATCAAACTCCTCGTAATCGGGGACAAATAAATCTCACCATTAAAATTAACGGCGACCTGCCCGGCCCGCTTCCGACCTCTTCACTAGATTTATAATCACCTTTTAGAATATCGCCACAGTGATGTTAAGCCGTTGAATAGTTATTAGTAAAATTATACTTAATGGACGTAAGATAATGCCATGTAATCCTCATAATAAAATTATTATAGATAGCTTTGTAGCCAGAATAATTACATGTTGGAGACCTTTAGGCATTTATGACAGGAAAGCATTAATTTAATAAGCACCAGTAATAAACATCCCAGCCGTTTAAAGTTTATTCGAAATCAGCAAAATATTCTTGAAAAGTTACCAATTTCTTCGAAAAGCAATTAAAGCAAGACTGAACGTAATTTAAGTTATTAGAACAACTCGCAATTGGAGCTTACGATTGATTTGGTGAAATGAATCACAAATATTCTTTAGGCTTACTGCATCTGACACATTTTAGGTAACAGATTGGTGTAGGTGAGGGTCCGCCGACCGCCACAGACCACCGCATTGACAAACGACTCGGACCACTTCATTAATTGCGGGCCAGTCGGCCGCGCGACCGCCTCTAAATAATTCACATACGACTGCCCTCACACGCCGCAATCTATAGCGGACATGGCGAAAATTACGAGCTCGTTCCCTTGACGATTTTAATTTATTCGCCCTAATTAATTTGGATTTATTTTTTTATACTCCAGCATCGGCCCGTGACGATGGGTGCTCAGCCTTTATCTGTATTTTATAGACATCGATTAATTTGAAGCTTACTTTTTGCCACGTATATGATTTCTGCGGCATCCCTTTTATCGGTCGTTCATACGGCATTTTTTAATTAGCGTTTAATCTGGATAATTTTCTATCATATTCCTATGAAATACATTGTGTAGATATTTGTTAAGAGTTAGGATAACACTTCAAGCAAAAGAAATCAAAAATCGATTCTAAACCTTTAAGTAATCAGCATTTCATTAACTTTGTAACAGGCTTAAAAAAATGTACAGAACAATCATAAAATATAACAGTTAAAACCGCGATATTTCCAAACGGATTAAATGTAGTTTTTAGTTGGAATCGTTCTCGTTGCGGTTAGCCCGATGATACAGTTGCGTTGAAGGTAATCCATTACCGAGCCGCCAGCAGCGAACGCGTGCGGTCGTCGTTAAATACACGCATGACAACGGCCACTCGTTTAAAACTATATTACGTTGTAAGTTGTCTTTACCACTGAGTGAGATATGCTCTGAAATCTTTGGAAGATGGAGCAAACGAAATGGCAGCCAGACACTGACCTAGAGGTCCAAGCCTGCTTACTTAACTCCTTCCATAAAACTATAATGAAAAGGTTCGATGAATACGTAATATCCTAATCTGAGGCGTCGAATGTCGATTGTGCAATAACAAGAGGTTGGATGAGCAAAAAGCAGCTGTGGACCCACTCGTTATGCTCGTAACTAGAGCCGTTACGCAATTCGGCAACGGCCTAATTGATTCCTCTCCCATTCGGCCAGACGGGGCGGCGCATTATCGAGCACAGGTGCCCCTACTCTCCGGTTATTTGCCTCCTCGCGACAGACGCCGACGATAGCGTCCCACCTCTGACTCAAGATCTTCGACACCCGTTTCACCTTTAATTGTATATCGGAAATTCTTTTCGTGACGTGACTCGATTAGTAATAAAGTTAGAACACGACGCTCTTAAACGGAAATGGCTTAATTTTCACCGAGTTGAGATCTCTACATCGGCACTCGTCCATCGCGGCGTTTACCCTCCCCCGCCTATTACAGAAGTGTGTAAATCGAGCGAGTGTTTGGCAAGGTGAAATATGGAGAATCGCTGGCCGATTTGTATGCGCGCTGAGTTCGCTCTAAGTAATTTATCTGAAAGTATTTTTGGTCGCGAACGAAGGGGTGCGCGCTGCTCGCTCACTCCTTCCTTCCAATCGCAATGTGTCTCCACTCATTCAATTACATTAAAAGCTTAATTAGGAATATTAGCGAAGAGTCCTCGTTTACTTCCATACTCTTTGGTAGTTGGTTTCTGTGAATTTTCTCGAGTTTGTTGAAGGCTTCTTCGTTGCGGACTAAGTTGTGAGATGCTTAGATGAAATGCGGCTCGCAATTAGAGTAATGGACAGTAACCTTTCCGAGTGAAATTAACGCCATTCGTCTATAGCAAAAGTAAAGGCACACTCGGCACAATTAAGTTGTGGAGTGGAGAGAAATTGCAACAAGTGCAGCGGGCCTCGTCGCGTCCACGCTCCATTTAACCCACTCAGTTTGCGGGCCGTTCCGAAACCTCCGCCAACTCACCTTCGCAAACCACACCTATTACATATTACGTATTGTGCAGTTCATTGTCCCTTTTGCTTCACTACAACATTTCGCTACTACACTTAGTTACGGCTGTATACACTACAGCAAGAAGCAATGCTAGTGTAGTGTGCTATCGAGTTGTCGAGTCGCCGTCAACTTGAGTCTCATTCTGTTAATTGAAAACTTGTCCCGGCGCCTCCAACCGCGTCTCTATTGTTTACCTCAGCTTTTCGATTTTTTCCACGAATCTCCTCTTTTCATAAGTATCTCTTTTAACGAGTCGACTCCGTCCTTCGTTTATATCGGGCTTCTTTTGGACTCCTCACAATGAAGCGGGGATGCACAATTGGTTTTTCCCGTTTTTTCCTTTCTTTCTAAAGTATTTTCTTTTGGGACGTTCTCGTTTGAAGGTGCCTTAGCTTTTAATGTCATTGCTCACATATCATATTCGTATATTATAAGCTTTTGCACAAATTGATTTACTCCAAGCGCTTATTTTAGAACTTTGAATAAATGTATGCGTAATAGAGGACCGAAAAGTGGAATATTTAGCATTTCGTGACTTATTTGAATAAGATAAAATAACTAGCGATCAGTGTCACTGACAATATCTTTTTCGTATATTACCCAGCCACCAGTGAACCCAAACGCAATAAAACTAAGTACTTGATTCAGACTATAACTCGTTTCCTCGTGTGCCGCTCCATCACTTTCACATTCCTCCTTATAGAGGCACGTATGAATTCTCTCTTCCCTGGCATGCGCACAAAATAAATTAAACTCTTTATTCTCGGGTACAAAGTTTGTATTCCCATGTGTAGGTAAATAAGATACTCGTACTTGTTGCTGCCCCTAAAACGGCCGTACACCGGATCAAGCTGTCTTGCTGAACTACCATTCTTCCTTCCCTATTTCGGGGAAAAACAAGGGAAAAGTGTTTTTGGGGCGACAATATCGCTATCTGTTCGCGGGCACATAATTTGTCGTACGAGAGTTGGACACCCTCGATTTGCCTCGACGTCGCCCTTTGAAGTGACTGTTACTCTTGTCTATACACGAGTAATACGTGCTTATGACGATTTTCAGGACAGTTAGCTTTCTGATAAATCTGCTTTGCTTTTCATATCATAAAATGTTATCTTCCGCAAGGGTAACACGTTGAGATGTAGTTTACTTGCGTGATTTATATTTTTTACTTACTGTGAAACCAAAATATCGCACGCATACATAAATATTTAAGGATCTCGCACACCAGACGGCCACGACTGGCCGGAGTCGACTGACCGTGTAGGGTACCTATTTGTCGGCTGATTTCACTTCGTTCAGTTTTTTACCTCCTTGACATAACCCAATAAATCGCATACAACAGTCCAAATTAAGAAAAAATATAATATTTTTGCAGCCGCATAAAAAAGCTATATCACTTTTTATTTCACTTTCAGAGGTGACGTTATGGCTCATAAAAACTTCATATCTATTAACTTGCATGAATCTTGGGTCACACTTAGCTTTTCCCACGACACTGCTATTTCTGCCAGGTTTGTATGTTTGAATATTTCATAATAAATTACGTGGTAGTATAGTATGATAGTTCACAGCCTCACAATATTGTGGATTTTGCTTTTATGGGGGAAAATAAAATGTTTGTGATATAGAGTTATTTTTACTTTGTCTGTTTCATCTTTGTGGAAGCTAAGGTTTTGATCAAATTCTCTAGTTATTTGCCTCAAGACACCGCCTGAAAGGTTATTTTGGTCCTAGGTAACAGTCTTGAAAGAAACTCTTAAATCTATCACACGTTTCCTTTTTATACA
This sequence comes from Lithophane leautieri, assembly GCA_949152455.1. Lineage (NCBI taxonomy): Eukaryota > Metazoa > Arthropoda > Insecta > Lepidoptera > Noctuidae > Lithophane > Lithophane leautieri. The sequence continues at coordinate 12,557,915 of OX424463.1, read as the reverse complement.
CCTACCTACCTTTTTGGTTGCCAAAATATTCTCACTGTCCGTCTATTTTATTGTATCCCGTCGCAGCCTCTACTGACCCAAATATCACATAAAATCTTTAACGTTTAAAAATAAACATTATAGATATTGCAACCGCACTTTTTTAATAATGTTAATATAAGTTATGATTATGGTTAAAATCGCTGCTTTCCTGACTGTTTCACATCAAACAAGCGGTTCCGAGGTAACGTAATAACGCCCCTCGCACACCGTTGAAATTTACCTTATTAATTTTGTTAGCGTGAAATAATCACACAGCCAGCTTCCACTGATCCTTCAAATTATTTACGTTTAATACACAATTTGTAGGTATTTGTTCCATTTAATTATTATTTTATTTCGTTCAGTTTCAATGAAAATCAAATTAATCTCGAAATTGCGACAGTATCAGATTTACTGTTGATTTATAATATATTATCCCATCTTACGTGCGCCTCATGATGATTTAGGAAGTCAAAATCACCAAGTTATACTTAAAAACGGCTGCAACTTACGAGTTGTAAGTCGTAGGTTCGAACCCTGACAGGCGCTTACTTTGTGTAAATAATTTCATCACCACTGCTCTCAAAACGGTGAAAGAAAACATCGTGAGGAAACTGGCATGTCGTAGAACCAAAAATACAAAGACATGTGACATCTACCAACCCGCACTGGGCCCGCGCGGTGGATTACGGCCCACTCCCTCTTAAAGAGGAGGCCGTGTCCCAGCAGTGGGAACATTATAGGCTGATTATACTTAGGTATAGTTTAAAAATAAAACTAAGAACTACCTACCACGCAATAGGTACCTAATAACTCAAACCTACATAACTGTAACAGGAAAAACCAATCACCATTTCACTAAGAAAAAAATTGAAACAACAATATTATCGACTCAAACTTCCTCTTCCCATAGAATGTACCGTTGATTTCTAAACCAACCTCAACAAAATAGGTTCACTGAAGAACCTAGCTGGGCTATAAATATCCAGTGGTTAAGGTGTGCTTACACTGGAAACTAAAATTGCACAATCCCTGGCAATTCTGTTGAACTGTGACGTCACAGCAATACTGAGCAATTTTTGGCAATTTCAAGATTACTGTGATTGTAGCTACAGGTAGCATAATTGAGGCTATGAGAACCATAGTGGCCTAACCCAATGGACAAGCCTTTTGAGTACCATAGAAAACAAAAACAGTATTTTTTAAATCAACTAGCACTCTTCAAGTACATACTTTTTAATATATATTTTAATTAACTTAATGGAAAAAATCATAGACTCGATATTGTAAAAATTAGTTAGGCCACTATGGTTCTCATGACCTCAATTATGGGCTCGACCTTCAACACGGAACAATTTAATACATTACGCGTAAGTATCCTTTGTATATGAAGCAATTCATAATGGCGACATTGAAATCGAATCGAATAGAATCGCCAATGCTCTACTAATTGCTCCATAGATTCTGTAATCTATGGAGCAATCAGTAGAGCCAACATTGCCGAAACAATTTAAGCAATAACAAAAAATACAGTCTTTTCGTTTTACGTTATTCTTTTTCTCTCGCTTTTTCTTTAGTAGCTTCGGCTATTAAAGCCTGTTGAAAAAATTGCCCGTGTAAACGCACCTTTACAAGTACGGTCTGATACACCCACTTATTGGATATCCCGTTTAACCCGACACGTCGCCTTATCACGACGTGTTATCTTAATTTGCAGTTAGTTAACGGTATTCCGGTAAAGGATTACCTAAGTAGTGTCTTAGTTCAAGAGCAAGTTCCGAGGAATTAGTAGTGTTAATTAATCTGAGGATATCTTTGCTCAATAACTTAGTTCTAAGGAAAGAGATATGGGGTAATTATGTAGTACCAAATATAGAAGTAATGCAATCTATTTATAAGTGGAAACGCCAGAATAACAGTGATTCTTCCATTTACATGGTTTTAATGACGGTGATTTCTAAATAAGTTTTTTGTTTATTCTTCTTACATAATATTCTGATACAGCCTTTAGCTACCTATGATATTAGTTTATAATTTAAAAAAATGTATCGACGTTTAAATTATGACTTGAACTCAAAAGCACTGCAAGAAAACTAGAACTAAAACTACTTCACTTAATAAAGTCTAAGCACAATGTGGATTAACTTGCTCCAAAATTCCTAACACTAGATATTCGAGTAAAAAGGTTTGATATAGCGCGAGCTTAACCCGTGGTGTCGGGAGCACGCGCGTTTATCCACGCAATCTAGCTTCCGTGACGTCAGGCTCTTTTTGTCTGCCACACAATCTGATCGTCCAACTTCGTCCCACTGAGTTATGGCTCAGAACTTACCACTTCACCCGACCACGTCGCCGACAACTTTAAGGTCTACGTGTCTTTATCGGTCACTTTGTTCCTACAAAAACTTTCCAATAAAGTTAACCCACAAACTGACTCCTATTAATATACGAGTCTGTTTGCAGTTTTCAATCAAGCCAAAATTCTGCCATCAACTTTTTGTATAGAGAATTCTACAATATTAAAAGCCCGGTGTTTGCCCCTGATCCCTGGTAAATTACATCAAAACTAAGGGTTATGACAAAGAAAACACAAAAACTTTTCCAATTACATATTCAACGACTCCGTTCAGAAGAAATTCACCACTCCTTGAACAAACGCCTCTATGAAAAGAAATCACCGAATAGGTGAGCGCGGGGGTAAACTCACGAGTAAACATTTGCGTATGTAAACTGGAATTATTCACGAAAAAACTTTTAATGGCGTCCCCGGAGTTCCCGTCAAACATTTATCAACAAAAGAACGAACGTCCCGCAGGCGATGGAACTTGAAATGTATGGAAATTACCCAGTCACGAGCGGGAGAACAATTCACTAACGTCGGCATAGGCAAATGTTTTTGCTGCAGCTTGTTTCGTTGTGTAACTTGTTCAGATTTGAAGTTACAACTACAAAACGCGGTTAGGCGCTTATGACGCATACACACAAAGTGTATAAATAAAAGAAACCAGACCATATGGCTTTAAAAATGAAACATTCCCCGGATACAGATTCAAATCTGCGAGTGATTCGTCAGATGTTCGCCGTCGAGCGCGCGTAGCCCCTCGTTGGGCGCCAAATAACTCGGAACGGAATAATGAACCGCTTCAGATTCTTCAGCAAACAATCCCTGTCATTGCTCGACTGCAGAGAGAAGATTAAAATTTCATAAATTTTACTACTAATGCTGAGATATTTTAATTTAATATTTTTATAGTTTCTTGGAGTAATATCAGGGTAGGTACAAAACAAGGAATTTAATACTTTCGTCGCAGTTCAGCGAACGGGGGTTCCGTTAAAGTTGTGTTGATTTAATTATTACCTACTCGATCAGCATTCATTATGGAATATTTTATTATTTCCATGATTTGGCAGATTAGCCAAAGAGGTAAGATAAAATAAATACATTTAGAACGGACACCATTTCATTTGCATTTCAATCAGAACGATATAGCCGGTGGAAAAGAAAATCTGCTCCGTCGCCTCACTTAAAGCTTTTGAAATATTCCTATAACTTCTGATTCTACGAGAAAAAAAGCCTATTTGAATTGGAAAGATCAAAGCGTAAAAATTTATCGCTACAAAAAAGCGCGGCAGGAACGTCCAAAAAGACGTCAGGTACTTATTATTTCAACAGAGCGAGTGTCTCGTCTCCTCCCTCACTCTATTTGTCTTTTCGATTGTTCCGGTGCATAGACTCCTCCATTACTCGGCACTGAAAGGAAAGTTTTGTATTCAATTTGGTATTATAATTCCCATTTGAAGTCGCCACGCACCATCGCGCCAACATCGGCTATGTAAATGGACGATTCCGGGACCTAGTCGCATTTTCGCCAAAAAAAATGTTGAATAATTTCATGTTGACATTTTTCACTCAAATCTGTGATTCTCGATTTGTCGCACCGCCTTCTGTCTTGCTATGATAGATCGAACAAAACTATAATGTAATTAATGCCTTCACTTATTGCAACAGCATATTTTATGTCGTTTTTCCACCTCACCTGACGCCAATCGATACGAAAGAGTTACGATAAGGTTAAGCATTTATTTATATAACCACTTGCAACTCCCAGTAAATTCTTCAGTTGTGTAAATATTTCCGTATGCTTACCTGACGTGAATTTTTATTCAGCTTCGCGCGTTCAGCCCCGTCGGGAGACAAGGAAACATTTCAGAGTTTCTCTTCAATTTAAAATGGAAACTTATCCCTCGGCTACCATAAAGTCTGTATTTACCATAGAAATCCACCTAGCTCGCTGGTTTCGATCCTAACCGGTGTCCACACTGAATCCACCTGGATTTAGAGCGTGCACATTGGCTGAACCGCGCTTCCGATGGAGGGGCTTGCATCTTCGTACAAGGCGACAGGTTTTATTTTACGATATGTTTTCCGCGACCGTTTCGCAGATACTAAAATAATAAGAGTTTTACGTCGCCGCGTATTATGTAGCTTTTATGGCCCCCCCGAGCTCGGCTGAAGCGCTGTTACAGTGGCTTACGGGGGCTCTTGTGACGAAATAATTAACCCAGTGTTGCTCGTATTAGACTCCGCTTCCACCTAACATTCACTACTTATACCTTTAACATTTTATTGTACTCTTTATACGAAATTTCCTCAGATTAGCGATGTTTTCGCTTTGTGCGATTTAATAAAAAATAACGATGCCACTGCTCCTTAGCTGTAGGCTATAACTCAATAAGCAGTATAATGAGGTTGTATCTTTATGTTTTGCTAGGAGTAGATATCCACCAGATCAATTTAAATTAGCGAACACGGCTGTAGTGGCTCTTATTTAATTGAAACCCTCATTCGACATTTCATATTACGTTATGAAATTGAAACAGCAATCGCTTCTATTACGTTATTTTAACGTAATAATTACCCAGTATGATGTTATCTGTGCTAGGGTAGCTGATAACGATATTAACAGGAAACAATTTGTAATGAGGCATAACGTTAACAACTATAAACGGTGATGTTTACTGGTGGCACAAAATCACGATCGAGATATAGGAGCGGACTGGACGTCTATATTCCAGCCAGAGACAAGGGACCGATAACAGATTACCCGCAAACACGTTTTAAATTCATTTCCCGACCCGAGCGCCGATCGCTCCCCGATAAAATGTGGGGACGACCCGGGAAACGGGGACATATTTACTTTGTCTCCCCGCGGCTGACTCCACCGCGGCCACTTCCCCGGTCAGGTAACGTTCCAAAGTGGCAAAATATTTGCCCTGGCTCGTTACCCGTCTGTTCCGATTTAAGAACATTAGCTACTTCCAAATCTGGACTCACTTTTAAACTCGAATCTCGATTGTTGTTTTCTTAATTTTACTCAACTTGGTAAAAGGAACGGAGTTTTGTAAGAAAAAGTTTCAAGCAAACCTATTACGTCGGTGATTCTTTTCACATAGAAAGCTACTAGCTGCGCCCCGCGGTTTCACCCACGTAAGTCTCGATCCCGTGGGAATATTGGGATGAAAAGTATCCTATGTGTTAATCCAGGTTATAAACTATCTGTTTGCCAAATTTCATCCAAATCCATTCAGCCGTTTTTGCGTGATTGAGTAACAAACATCCAAACACACAAATACACAAACACACAAACTTTCATAGTTATAATATTATATATTATATAATTATATAGTAGGATTAACTTGCACTTTCATGCGACTTTCTTTCTATCGTATGATAAGTTCTTTCAAGAACTTTCTTTAAATTATCTTATGTCTTAAAAAAACCATTTTAAATATTTATATTTTCAGCTAACCCACAAAGTTCTCAGTAACTTGTAAAATTTTTGACGGGAAACTAATTTCCTTAATCTATTAGACATTGCGGTGTGTTGTTGATAAGCGCTCTAAACTTGTAACATGGTTGTTGTAACGCTACAAGGCTTCCAAACTTGTACCACGGGTAAGTCCATTAACGCGTCAAGAGCTGTGGACTATGTTTTGAAGCCAGATATTTTGATGCACAACGCTTTTTGGCACTCGCTTCGGTTAACAACACTTGCTTTATCCGGTCAATTGCTTTGTGCTAGCCTTTGTACGAAAATTTCATGTTTTTATTGGATTATGGAAGGTTCTCACCGAACTTAACCGAGCTTTAATGTTCAACAATGCAGTTTTCACGTTTCATTGCTTTGAGGTTGTTAACAGGCGGGCTCGGTGGCTGAAATAAAACTCCCTTTAATTATTTATTGGTCCTTATGCCTTTGGTTTATTTCATCTTATTATTTTATCAATTTTATCTGTATTTATTCTTACCTAAGGATCCATTTTCGTCATTATTTTGTGTTCAGATTTCGCTACGAGACGTACATAATTTGATTCATAGTCTCAACATTTAACCTGGTGCGGTAGTGCAGAGATTAAAATATATGTTTTTAAAAGTTTATGAAGGAGAACCTAATAAAATTATGAATGTAAAACTAACATTACGTACGGTTCGCTCTTTCAGCAAAAATATAGAGGTGCTGAGTGGCTGAAAATCATACTCAAAAGTTTAAAATTTTTGAATAACATTTCTTAAAATTATGAATATGTTTCAAACGACTGACTTTCAGCCACGTTTGACGCCGGTTATGCAACATTTATCCAACCATTGATCCACATGAAACATTGGACCTAACATATGCCCACCGCAATTAAGCTAACAAAACACCTACAACAACATAACAATGGTCCTATAGCTCGGTATAACAATAACATTAACATTTAGTTAGTTCTGTATGCTCGGTAACTTGGTATCGGTCTCGATACTATAGTTTCGAACTGCAATGTTCCTGGTATTACCACCTCCGGGGTCTAATCAATAGCTGCACTGGCCAATGGTCGCAGCCCTACTCTTAATATACCGTATTACGGCACTTAGTAATTAATTAGTGCACTAGTACCAGCTATGGTCGATAACTGCTCTGTTTGTGTATTTTTGCCTCGTGGTTTGTATTTCAATTAATGACCACTGTTTATGAAAAAAGAAAATCCTGCTTTATGTTTGTGAGTTTGGACGTTTGTTACTCAATCACACGTTAACAGCTGAATGGATTAAGATTAAATTTGTTACTCAATCACACTTTAACAGCTAAATGGATTGAGATTAAATTTGACACACGGGTAGCTTATGACGTATAAAAAATATATGACACTTTTTTTATACGGGTACCTACATAAAGTAATTTCCCTAGGACGCGAGTGAAATCGCAGGTAACAACTAATTTAATATAAACCTGTTTCTTTACTGGCTAGCGTAATTAATCCCGATCCATCGGTTTCCAGATGATTCTCAAAAAGTCGACTGCAGTCTATTGGTCCGTATCGACTGGAGGTTTTTGATTGGCGATGGTCTGTTTGAGCACGTTTGGTACACATCGAACGTCCTCAAAGCCCGTGTCTGGTTACTGGTATGTCTGTCTGTCCAACGGAAAAACGTTAATGAACAGATTGATTAAAGTTCCTGTGGTTTTATTCATTAAAATGACGTCAGTTTTAATGATCGTGTACCGAAGGACGAAAAACTGGAAGTGAAATAACTCCCTAAGCGCATGACAGAAAATTTTCAAACCCTGTGCAAACAGCCAATAAAACGTCACAACCATCTAATGATAATTAAATATTGCTATCCGACGTTAATAAATATAAAGGACTCGCTTCAAAGAGGGAAGGTGAAGAATAGGAACGAAAAGTATTTAAATCTCAGCCGTTTTTATTTATCTTTGCGAAGCGCCGCCGGCGGTTAAATATCTGAGGCTACCCGCCGCTCTTCTGAAGACAAATGTAAACACAGCATTGCCTTTGAAAACGCCATCCGCGAATATACGCCAGCATACCATAAATAGTTTTGACGTCAAGTTAAAATTGTTTGTCATGTGGAACTTTCTTTTTGACTTTTATTTCTATATTGTTTTTTTTACCCGATTACGGCGTAGCAAAAGGGAGGGTTATGATTTTGACCGGTATGTATGTATATACAGTCACGGACTTTAATTGATGAGCCGCTTGGCACTGTTCGTATTTAAGCCGTGTAATGCAAATCGGGCTTAGTCGGTTATACTCGTACATCTAGACATAGAAAGTCATGTCTTCGTATTAAAGAAGAAGAAAATTATATTTAATATCTTTACCGGTTGGCTAACCTGAGAGCCAGACCTACAAACTTGACAGCAGAGTGACTACCCAAAGTCAACCAATTGCAGGTCTAGCAACCGTAACCTAGCGACGATTGTTCTAGCGTAGCCATAATAACGTTAGCGTACGGAGAAATTTTAATAATTACTCATTTCGACAAATTCGTAAATAACGTCTCTGACATCGACATTTCAACTGTCACTGTCTTCGGTTAAGTGTTCAGAAATATCGAGTTAATGATCTTTGATTCAAAGGAGGTCAGTATGCACTTATTAGTCAACATCTATGGATAAGACTATTTCCGATTACTAGCAATTTGTCATTTTGTTTACGAGCATGCGATTTGAGTTCGTGTTTAATCGTGTAATCTCGTGAATGTATGAAACAGCAAAATTGAAAATTTTGAAATTGGCTCATCAATTAAAGTCCGTGACTGTACATACATACCGGTCAAAATCATAACCCTTCCTCCTATGTATGTACATACATACATATGTAATCAATCACTGCTTTTGTTGACTTTTAAATATTGACTGTTCTTCGTAAACATTCAACGCATAAAAAGACCAAAGGTATTTTAAACCCTTTCAAAAAATGAAAGAAGAAAAAAAAAAAAAACTGTATACAAAGTCAAAAAGTTTTCACTTCGCGAAATTCCCTCAATAGTTGAACGAAACATATTTCCTTGGAGTTGTTTTAAAGATGGCATACATAATCTAGCACGGAATGCGTTTCCTCAAAGACACAGTATCAGCATAAACTGTGAAACGGTCCTCTTTGACGCAGTCTTACGAGACGACTAAAGGGTGTCAAGTTTTGCATTCTCTCGTAGCTATCCGGAGTGCGATTGTTACTATTGAAAATGTGACACCCCGATATACCTTGTTATACTTTTCATCGGTAAAAGAGGGGCTCGATGTGTGGGAAAATCAATTATTTATCAAAAGAGATCATTCTCGGTCCATACATTTTTGGGCTAAATGTGAAAGTAAATGCCAAAAAAAAAGCTATATTCCGAAAGATTACGTTTTTCTCTACATTTTTTATTACTACAAGCTATTACTATAATTTGATTACTAATAATTATTTTAACTAAAACAGTATTTTACAAAATCGTCTAACAGCGCAGGGAATTGCCCTACAGATTTGGTCCGATAGTGAAAAGTGAAGAGAATAACATGGCCTAACGGAATCAATAATTTTTTTTTTGTTCGGCACTTTCTTAATTTAGCCCAAAATGAATGATCTCTGCACACTACCTACTAGGTACCACTACCTTACTAGGTATATAAAAATAATCTAAAATATTTAAGTACATTTTTGCAGATAAAATAATACTTAAATAATAGATAAGCGAAATGTTAGTATCTCCCGATTTTTATCTTAATTATGTAAGTTAAAACTTGTTCCCACAATAACAACTTAATGGTCTCCTAAAACAGGGCTTCCTTTCTCCTATCCTTTTGCTGTACCCTACAGGGTCCATAATGATCTAAATTATATAGTTACCACCTAACTACATACTATGCTAAAGCAATAAAGATATTGATTATCGAATACCTGAATTCGCCATGTTAGAGCCATTTCATATAACTGTCAAAGAATGAAAGGTTGTGAAATGATTATATAAACAATTTAAATTAGTAGTTTTGCTAATGAATTTCCCTGACTTTAAGCTACCTAATTGGGTCCTATTAGTTACTAATATAACATATTTAGGTAATAATAACATTAAAACTGAAAAGGAGAACTTTCATTTATTTTCATAACCACGCGACACAGTTTTGCTTGTTAGAAAAATCTTTTCACTTAGAAAAATCAGTCTCCATCGCAATTGAAAACTCAAGCGCTTCCATATTTTGTTTAACTGATGCTTCACGTGTCGATACCTATACTAAATCGGAGAAGCGTGAGAGGGCTTGAAATAACAAACGAAATCGCTATCTTGTATTGGGCACGATACAACATTTGGAAGGCAAAAGGAAAATATGAAAAGGCGGAATATTGCCAGACGAAATTACGATCGCTTTGGATTCTGTACGGCCCATTGAGGGGTGAATTGTTACCTTCGTACATTGCCATAAAGAATCTATTTGTTTTTCCTTAGTCAAGTGATATCGATTGTCTACCATATGAATGTGCTAATGCGATACAAGCGAACCCATTCAAGGGCCTTTGTTGAAGTGACATCTTTGAAATTATATACGTGATTTTATATTCATGCCTTACATAATTTTAGCTGGCAGTTTACGATATGGAATATGAAGATGGTTTGTTTAAAGTGGGTTAGGTGCCTGACCAAAAAAAAAATCCGTAGCTACTTAACTTAATTTTCCCTGACTGCGTCTCCATTACATGTCGGTATCTACAATGTAGATTCTACATTAGCCTGCCGGTACACGACCAACTAAAAGCCTAGTTAGCGACGCGGCGTCGCCTAGAGAATTGAATATTAGCATTAACAAGACAAATGTGCCGTTGGAGTTTGATAGTTTCTCATTAGGAGGCGGCCGGACCTGCCTCGTCACAACCTACACTAAGCCGCTTTCTCAACTTCTCAAGTATTATGAATATGGGTAGTAAAAACTAAAGAAAGTGGCTTCAACTGTGTGGAGTGAGATAAGTTTTAGCTGCAAATTATAATAATGAATGCTGAATGAGAGGAGCTAAGTAATAACAGCCGCGCGAGTCGATCCATCAGGTTAAGCTACGCTTGCCGGGGTTGGTCCGTGAATGGGTGACCTTTACATACCGAGACTCCTCCGTGCCTCGGAAAGCACGTTAAGCCGTTGGTTCCGGCTATCATTTGTGGATCTTTTTGTCAGTTGTTACGGGTCGTCAGAAGCCCGAAAGTCTGGCAACCAGTCTTGCCAAGGGGTATCGTATTACCCAGTTACTGGGTTGTGGAGGTCAGACAGGCAGTCGCTCCATGTAAAATACTGGTATTCAGCTGCAACCAGTTAGACTGGAAGCCGACCTCAACATAGTTGGGAAAAGGCTAGGCAGATGATGATGATGAATGCTGAATTTCATTGCTGCATAAATCTTATTTCTTCTATTCAATATTTAGGTTTGTAATTTATTCGTATGTACAAGACCAATATTGTCTCATAAATCATACTGGTTGGCGGTTGGCTTGTAACATCCTTGTCAGGGCCAGAGTGTATCTGTGATTATTCTCCCGCTCTCACACGATAAATAACAACCATTAACACGTTTCTTATAGTGACATTAGCCTTTATTGGATCCACGGGACTAACTCAATCTCATTGAGCCCAAATACAGTAAGCCCCACATTATTTTATACCTAAAACTTAATTAGGGCAGATAGACATTATAACTAATGTAGAACTCTGAATCACTTTTTATGATAAATGTTTCCACGGAAATTAGTTCTTTTGGTAAATGTTCAAGGTTTCATTTCAGTTGTTTATAAAATAGTGAAAGCCATAAAACACAGCGATGCGCCCACTGCACTGTATTCGTACCGTCTCGTATGCAAATGAACGTCGCCTCTAAACGTTGCCCTTTGTTTCTCTCGCTCTGTATCTGTTAACTTTTATCGCACAACTTTTCCTCAGACCAGATTAGTTTTGCTCTAACAGTATCGTAAATTGAGCGGCCATTAAGCTCGAGTTTAGTGAGCGTAATGATCCGATCTATCTCTGCAACTTTAACAGGTGCGATTTAAAAGCGGATCGTAATACACGCAGATACTAAATAACCCTTGAATTAATATATTGTTCAGAGTAACAGAGCAGTTTGCCGCATCGATCCCGGCGTTAGCCCGACATAGTTCGGCCCGAGTTAAAATGGCACGCGAGTTGCGCTCGAGTGGCGGTTACCTCCTGACGTCTCTATTCGTTACTAAAGTAACCAGGCCCCTACAACTTTGTTCACACAAACTCGCAGCTCCTACTTTCCCTATAAAGTAGAGTTGTGACAGCGAGTAATGTCTCCTTATATTGTTCTGGGGCTAAGAGGTTTGCCTCCTAGTTGTGATGAGAATTGCTAACTTTTACATCGTCTCGTATCTGCCTAATTTATCGCAGTCACACTTTGAATTTTTAATACACACATCTCAACTACAGCAGTAAATGCAAACATAATAAATTATGACTGGAATTTATATTGCTCGCTGGAATCGAAGAAAACATCGTTACGGCTTATTAATGACTGCGGAACGTCTTAATATCCGAGTTGGGGCAAAGAGTTTGGGCGATAATCGATATTTCCGAATATCGATTATGAAGTTAGTGCGAAAATCATCCGGCGCGGGTGGGCGCTTGACAAATGTCCGTTATAAGCGCTGAACAAATTGGTGCAATTAATTACGAGTGGAGCTTGGCAGCGCTGAGCCGACAAATATTATCAAGATCGTTAATTTCGACATCTTAGTCGAAGGCGGTCGGGCGGGATGTTATTAAGCATTAGACGAATGTGTGGCGCACACGGTGCGACTCGTGATGATGCGATCGACAGCAGCGCGGTGCTTAGCGCGCATCGCCTGGTGTACACACAGGCTTGTTAGCGCGCCGTCTGTCTACACGCTCGACACGCTACTCGCGGGCATTAGCGGTAACGTACATAATAGCTTAGGTACCTAGCTTGCAAAGCTTACCTTATTTACCAGAAATTATTTTGTCTCTTTACATCAGAATTTTGCTTGGTTTAAAATTTCCACTGAACAAGCTCCGTTTATTATGTATGTGCATAAGGTATTCTTAAGCTAATACTCTTATGTAAAGTTACTATTACGCAAGTCCTGTTTTAAGAAATTTTCCACGTAGTATTTATTTTTTATTAATTTTCCTACTTACTTAAGTAAACCCCTTCTTTTAAATAAGGCAAAATAAGTTAATTAACACTCTCTGGGCACGAAGGTGAAATATTGTTCTGTTAAGAGCTTTAAATGAATTAGGGAGATTAACATAAACGGTATAATTAATGCCCTGAATTATGTAATATTATATCGGTTGATGTATTGACTTCTTGTTGGCAGCATTTGTAGCAAGCTGTTACCCAAATCCATGTATGTTTTTGTTAACGATCCAATTCCGCCGAGTTGCTTGCGCCCATAAAACATGAATATAAAATTGTGCGAGTAACGCATGACTCTTAATGAAAAGTATATTATCTCACATAAAAACATTTTACGCTCGTTTTCAACGCTGGTTATTAAATTAAATCATAATTTACACACGTCGAGTTAAATCAGACTGTAAGCTCGTGAAATCGCAATAAAAATTATTAGACTCGTTACAGCCTTTCCACGCTAGACCCTTTTATTTTTTTCATATAAGATTCATTCTCAGGAACAATGACGTCATAAATGCCGAAGCGATTTTTCATTCGCATCGTAAATGTTCGTTTTCTCGTTTCTGCCTACTTCATTCGGCCACAGAAACAAGGTGCTCCCGACACGAGTTTTATTATGTAACCTTACCCTCTTACTATGATGTTGCATAGTGGATATAATATTTTATTTGACATCCGTCGAAGCCGCCAAATCTTGATGGAATTGCATCTATCGATCTTATTGTAAAGAGTTCAGAAATATCCGTGATCTCTATTATCACGATTCAGTGATAGTACCTAAGTATTTCGACGGAATCAGTTGTTCGCGTTTCATTGAACGTAAATTCGTCCCGTATATTGGAGGTGGTACTCGTACCATATCGATTAATGATCTCTGAAGAGTGTTAGTGGCACATAAATATTTCTTATGACACGATAGTGCTGTCGGATATGTTTATGATGATCATAAAAATCGCGCGCTGCCAGTTTAGGAACAAATGGTAATATTTGTTATATTCTGGGGTTATCGTTTTACACACTACACAGAGTTTTATTGCAGACAGGGTTATTTTAACATGTGTTTTTTTTCTGATAAATAGGTTTAATAAATCCCTGATACTAATTAGTACCGAAATGTCTGTTAATTTATAAATCTTGGCCAAATAAAGCATCCCATGGTTTTAAGAATCCTGAACTGTTTATTTTGGAATTTTATTACTGAGATTTATCCTGTAACGACAATAAAAATAAAGTTCTTCTGTAATAGTCGTCGTATTCAAACACCCGGCGATCTATTTGCACAAATTGCCCCATAGACCTAATACGCTGAAGAAATCGGACTACAAGAATTCAATACTTGAGCCTGATATTCTACTTCTCCCGATTTGCTTTATGCTTTTTCAGTGAATTAATTTCCAAAGTTATTTGTCAAAGTATCGGAAGTAATGTTTATCATATACCTCTAGATTCCATAAATAACAACAATCTTTGTATCCCATCGGTCCCAAGCGTTTTCAGCACATTTTAATATCACTAATACATTATCCGTATTGATTTCCTACAATGGACTTCGAGACTCCTCTTTGACCACGTAAACATATCATTTTGCGTCCGTACTATCTATAAGAAGAGCCCAAGCTCGTTCGTCTGTTATAAGTAAACCTTTCATGTATATTTTATTCCCTATATTTTGATATGTCCCTCGTATCTCGCTCATTCAAATGACATATTGGAGAAACGTATGAGTATGTTTCTCATCGGGAAAAGATCACAGTTTTCTTTCGAGAGTAAAACCAAATACCATCTTGTGAAGAACCAATCTAGGGAATTGATTTTGCGTTGTAGGTCCCATTTGTACATAGCTACGCACGTATTATGTGAACATATTACATTTTTTATTAATACGTTTATTTCACGATATTACTTACCTAGTAAAGTCTAGTTTAGTTTGTATATAATTGCGGATGGATCTCTTTTGGAGAAATAAAGATATCGAATGGGTATCTAGTTTATGACAGATGACGACGAACTTTTTGTAATTTGTGTATGTTCTAGTATTGTTGTCAATGTGATATTATGTCTTTATTGAGAATAAACTTTCTTTGATCTTAAACCTAACGAAAATATATCTGCTTTTGTAAACAGTTGTAACTAAAGAAAATAAAAAAGGATTCCGATTGTTTGTGTTAAAAAAGTTCAAACGATTTGTTTGGATTTTAAATTTTAAGGTAAGTATTGTAATAAAAAGTCCTTGTAAAAAATAAGCGTCCATCATTTAAACAAAATGGCAGCAGCTTTTACGTTTCTGACGGATACGTTCTACCTGGTACTGATGAGCCTCTAGACAAATAACGTTAGTCCCGTATTTATACCGAATGTCACCATTGTCTTCATCATGAAGGCATCATTCAACATCATTCTCCATTAAGTTGAGAAATTGCGAAGGAAACGATAACTGCCCTCCTTCCCGAAATAATCCGCCTTCTTTCCGCAAAATTTTCATCCGTGCTGTTTTTTCGTTGTTGTGAAAAATGTTATTTAATTTCGGGCAATTATTACACGCGCTCTACGAAATTACTCCAAGGAATAGGACTCGCGATTTTTTGTTGTATTTCTGAGCGAACGTTCCTTTTCTACAATGAAAGTTTTATGCTGAAAAATGAGAATCCCGCTGTTATATTTATCTGTTTTTCATAATATTAAGTAAAATGCAAATAAAGGGTCACAGTTATCACGAATGCGAAACTAAGAGCTAAAAGGTTTTCTTTTATTGGAGTGTAGCTCAAACAAAAATCTGCATACTTTGTTTCAGAATTTATTATTACCTTAAAATATTGTGAAGTTCCACGAATATTCTGCTCTGATAAAATAAAAAGCCTGTGCTAACAATTCGAATGGATTACGTAGGTTTGATGTGGATGTTCCTAATAACAGATTAATCTCCTAATTTGCATTTTCATAATCGAATGTAAGTTTACATAGGTTGGTGAGTGTATCACCGTCTGTTATTTTTCGTATTAAGAACAATTGATGTTCGGCTTTATTAAGTGTCCCGTGTGAGTGATATCCAGGCGTCGTCGCCAGGTGTGAGCTTCGCGATACAAAATCCGCGGTGTTGCGTCATTTGTACGTTTTCTTTATTACGTAGCGTGATTTATACCTTAGCCCGGTGCGTTTAACTGCTGAGGTCTGTCATTTCGCCGTCTTAAATTGAGATTGATCCCGGGGAAGGGCGGGTTGACGTGTGCGTTGGCGTGTTCCGGAATTGTGTTTTTGTTTTATTTTGTTACGTTTTTCCCTTTGTGTCGGGGGAGATGACGTCTTCCCGCATGCAAACTCACCTGTCAATATTTTGGCAGCGACTCGGCCTTATTTCGCGTCGTTTAAAGGCTCGGTTCACATTGTGGTAAAGCTCGATATTGATACGTTCTCGTTTCGAAAAATGTCGATAGATTGCCAATTAGAACATTCCATAGTTTCATTAAAAGTTTTGTGGAATTGCATCAGAACAAACTATGGTACTTACTACTATCCGAAAATATTATTCAAACATTTTGTAACTGATGCATTGAAAATTTTCCGCTTTTCAATTTGTCCAATTACTGATTTCACTACAAGCATTGGCTTTCATTGGCCGTACATTGATTTTAAATTAGCTATATTTTAGCTATAATTTGGACTGCTTAATTTGAATGACAGCACACATCTGTTAATGTGTTGGTTTTCAGTAGAAACATTCGTTATTGTACAATCATTGATTCCAAATTACCTACAAAATTGATTTATATTTCGAACTATTTTATTCTAGCAAAGTTAAGGATGAAATTTTGTCTAGTGCACAGTTTTTTTCTAATTTCTAAGCTCATTAACAAACTAGCAGCCGGGTCGAGTGGTCGTGCGACGCTTACGGAATTAAAAACGATTTTTACTAAGTAAATTCTCTTCACCAACCAGTGCATGTCACAAGTAAATCTCACATCTTAAAAATAAAATATATGTAGTATAAAACTGTGTGTAGTGTTCCACACCATAAAGTAGTTCGTAATTTTATCTATCAATTAGTTGATTCTTTTAAATAAGACGGTGCTCTTCAAAGTATTTCTCTTTTGTCCACAGAGAGGCTCCGACGAGCTTCTTTCGCAGAGTGGCGTCACCGTCATGGCGCCCGCCGCTCCGCACCACGCCGACAATAACAACCAGGACTCCGCTGCGAAAAAGGTAAATAAACCATAATATACAATATTACAGTAAAACGTCATGATGGCCTTGCTTCTCATACACGAGATTCTGGTGTCCAATCCAGGCAAGTAACAGTAAGGACCGATGCCTGCCAGGGTTACGGGAAAGTCCGAAAGGGATACCGGGACCTTGGCAACAGGCAAATGAAGGAACACGGGTGGGTTTTAGTCAGTAAAAGTCTGACACGCCCTTCCGCTCCGCCCAGAGCGGGAGAAGTCATTGGATGAATTCCCACCCACAAAAAAAAAAAAAAAGGCAAGTAACAGTATGACTTTTTTAATTCATATGTACTCTCTTAGTTTATCTTGGACATTACTGACAAAGAAACCTGGACTCATAGTTAATTTAAATCAGAAATCGCCAACCCATCTTGAGCAAGCGTGGTGATCAATACTCGTGCCTTCTCTGTATGAGAAGAGGCCTGTGCCCTGCAGTATGGGATAGCAATAAGGCGGTATTTTTATTATAAGATGCCTGTTAATATGCAGGTAGACTAACCGTCTCATTACAAAAATAGTTTTAACTTTGGACCAAGCTAATCCTTCAAGCATTTGTTTTTGTATTTCGAACCATTTTTATATTGAGACTAAGTTCTTAATTCAAAAAGGACAACTTAGATGGAGGTTTAAAATCAGTTAGTGTATTAAGAACTTTAACTTAGTCGGAATCAAGTTCAAAATTAAAAACATGTCTCGATGTTTTAAACCTGTGTCTAACTTTGTTTTGTAATAAACCGAGTTTCATAATCGGCAGGCATGCCGCATTATTCTGTTCAGTTTATCCTTACACATTAAGTATGTCCAAAAAATTTGCTGACGGATTAAACACAACAACAGTCGCTGGCGCAGGTGAAGTAGGCATTGAGGAAATTCTAAGTATATTAATTCATTAAAAGAATAGATTCTGAAAAATTATTGATTAAAGATCATGAATATAATATTCACACACACACAATACAAAGACGAAAATAAGTAGCTACAGCCCATTCCTTTACTTACCTTTTTAACGGCACTTCTTTCGCTGAAATGTGTAATTAACTGAAAAACGATTAATCGCGATAAAACGGCGGAATCGCGAAACCGTAATAAGTATTAAAATAAAAGGTCCCTCGTAAAAAGCCAACGTGCCATAAAGAGCTACCCTAAGGGTTTGGGGGCCAAATTTTTATTAATCTCCACCCCTGAGTTGCCGATACCGGGATGAATTTTTACATATAGAATTAAATCGATAAGGTTAACCGGTTAACCTATGTGGTCAGTGTGTATAGGCCTTAAAATTAAATAAAAAATAATTCTCAGCCAATTTCGTATGAATATTTTTTTCTTTATATTTTACAATGAATTTTTAATTAATATTTGAACAAGAAGAAAATGTGCTGAAAAAGAAACGTACCGTTATTTAGAATAAAATATTAATGAATACGAATGCGTAAAAATAAGGCCCTTTGTTCAATATTCATAAAACAATTTGAAGTACACGAAACGAACTTCCATTATCCTATTTCTTTGAACATTTCCTCGTTTGACTCCTTCGCTTGATAATTTATTGCGTTTGCAGCGAGATGTGATATTCTATCGGCTTGTTATCATATTTGTTATTTTTAACATTTTATATATCCTGCATCCATTTCAGATAATTCGGTTAAGGGGGGTAAATTTCGTAGCCATAATATCCTTACATATTATTAAATAAAGTCCTCCGCCGCGTCTGTCTGTCGTCATGTACGCGATAAACTCTAAAACGACTACACCGATTTTCATGCTGTTTTCACCAATGGATGGAGTGGTTCTCGAGTAAGGTTTTAGTATATAATAACCGACATCCACGCGGGCGAAGACGCGGGCATCAGCTAGTTTTAAATAAGTTAAAGTATGTTTACACAAATTAAGTTAATTAAGTAAACTATCTGCATTTTTGTCAAATATAAAGCATAACTTGTAGTTTCAAATAGATGAGCAGTAAAATATTTTAATAAACAGTTAATGAGCTGTTAAACAGTTTAATAAATAAAAACTTTATAGCTTATTCACTGCCCATATTTCAATGTAACATAAACCGACACCGTTAACCGAAAGGTTAAAAGCGTCCACAATGTAGTGTGTACACAGCACTAATCAACGAGATGATAGAGAGGGAAGGTTAAAAAAAAATCTCAGCACAAAACTCGCATGCGGCAAAAGGTAGAAAATAATCAAAATAGAAGAAAACTATTTATAAAAATAAACAAGGTCGCAGTTTTGGGTCTTTTACCTACTGCAGTTGTTTCATCGTGTATTTACATAAATACGGGGCGAGTTTTGCATGCACACTTTGTTTTGGTGCTGTTCAAACAGTTCTTTGTTTGTCGAGACCAGTGCCGGCCGTGTGTTCCAACCACCAAATGGATTGCATCATCCATTAAAACGGAATAACGTGTTACATTCGTAGGTCAGTTTGTGTTACATATTCCCCAGTTCCTCAACGTTTGTGGTTGAGCTCAGCAAACGAATAAAAACTACGCACTGCTAGAAGAATTTTCGTAAAAATGTTGAGTTTAAAGGCAAACTAAGCAGTTTAAATCCCGGAGTGCTAATTAGCTCTACTGCTTACGCTAAAGCTGCATTTCAATTTAATAAGGCTCAATTCGCGACTTCCTCTGACGTCTTTGATAGCCTCATGTAAAAGAACCGTGTGGTGTTTTCAAATAAGTTGCAAATTAACAGCATTTGAGATAGCATTTATAATGTTTGCAGAAAATTCTAATCATTTAGCATCCAATTACTGAACATGTCAAAGTTCCGCGGAATTAATTATCTATTCGAGAACTATTATAAAAAAAATATTTTTGAGATAGTAGTATAGTACATTTAACCTACCTTTAGTAAGCGATGGACCTGTCACTACGTATGCCACGTATGCTACGTATTACCGCTCCTTGATATTTCTTGGAGCATCCATCGCAGAGCATACTTCGTAATAAACTGAGAGAAACCAGCATTCTTCGGTAAACATAGGTCATCATCTGCCTAGCCTGTTACCAACCATGTTGGGGTCGGCTTCCAATCAGCCGAATGCAGCTGAATACCAGTATTTTACATGGAGCGACTGCCTATGTGACCTCCAGAACCCAGTAACTGGGTAATACGATACCCCTTGGCAAGACTGGTTGTCAGACTTTCGGGCTTCTGACGACCCGTAACGTCTTCGGTAAACATAGGTAATACTGTAATAGTGTGTTCTCATTCCCAAACCTATTTAAAACATTGCCGTAGGTATCATTTACGCAAATTAAATAGAAGCGAACCTTCTCGTTGAAAAGAAACCATTTTCTTATTCTTCCCTCACGCAGTTTATTTCCCCCACTGTCACCGGTCATTATGTCACTGCGAAAATAAAATATCATACTGTTGCGTACAAGAGAAATGTTTTTTAGAGTTCCGTACCCAAAGGATAAAACGGGACCCTATTACTAAGGCTCCGCTGTCCGTCCGTCCGTCCGTCCGTCTGTCCGTCCGTCCGTCCGTCCGTCCGTCCGTCCGTCCGTCCGTCCGTCCGTCCGTCCGTCCGTCACCAGGCTGTATCTCATGAACCGTTATAGTTCAAAATACTCACAGATGATGTATTTCTGTTGCCGCTATATTTTTTATTTCAATAGGAATTTACGTAAAACCATTTTAATGATTTTTGTAGGTATATTTCAGATGTGTAGCCGCTCTGAAGAAATTGAAATTATTCTCTTCGTAATATCGTGTATTAAAATGTCTGGTACACTATTTTACCTTTAATATTTTATTGGGTTAATATCATTTCAAGAAACGTGGGAATTACATTATTCTAAATTGAGTATTTTATTCCAATTTATTTTCCAACCTTGACAAGAACGAAGGCTTTTGTTTCTGTTTTAATTTTATAAGTTGTGTAGTTATTTTAATATCTTTCAACTTGTTCGCTTACAGGATCATTAAGCCATTACAAAAGCAATCCTTGTAGCAATATATCGAAGATCCATTAGTTCGTAATCATCTAATCCCAAACAAGATTCATTAAATGATTCCCATCTCAAGCAAAACAACGTAGCCATTTTAGTTTCGCGGCGTTTTGCCATCCATTTACTCTCACTTGTTAGGGGCGCCCTGAAAAAACCTCGCCGCAGTAATCTTAATTACATTGTGATCTCGTTACTGCTCGGCCTTAATTCATAATTAAATAGGGACGTGTCCCAGCGTTGCTTATTTATTTGCTATTTTATGGTTTAGCGATTGCTCCGCTTTTTTCTACAATGAAAATTAAGGCAGTGCCTTTTTGTGACACCCCTTCTCCTTTGTTGCCCTGAATATTCATTTAGTGCCTATCGGCGGAATGGCGACTCGTTTTTAAAAGTATTTTTTTTATGTTCTCCCTTTGTGTTGTACTGCAAACACTTCATGCTGTGAAAATATTGAAGGAAAACTCAGAGCCTCTGTTTTTATATAGAATGTTTTATGAGCTGTATTTTGGGTCGCTAGAGGAAAAACAAATAAAGGTAATTTTTCAATGTTTTTCGAGTTTCAATTTCAAATTGAAAGCAATATGCAGACAGTTTGAATTAATTTGAAATGTTTTCTTCAACTTTGAAATCATACATACTGTAGAGTCTTCTCGTTGAAATAATACCAATGTCAGAGGGAGCACGTCTGTAGAAAACACACTAATCAACCCTCGTCCTCTTCGACCTGGTCATTAATGTCCAAATCAAGTAATTAATTATGTTCCCCGTTTTTTTCCTCATTTTCTTGACGTTTCCTGTAAAAACGCAAAGGGTCTGCCTTGTAAAGATCAATCAAATCAGAAGATGCCTGGGGACTGCGTTTACCACTACTTAAGCATTTACGAGCTTGTCTTGCGGAGTTACGACTTCGCTTGCACAGGTTGACTGCTGATCTTATTTGGAGAAGAATTTACGATCTATTCTGGCCCTTTTTTCTTATTCATTGGAGTACCTAATTGTTATTTTCTTTTTAAACTGCCCCACTCGGTGGAAAACAGTAAATTAGCTGGCTAAATTATAAATAGCTCACTGTTTTATATTCGAATGACGCTCTGAAGACCAGAATAACTTATTTAGTAAAGTACCCTAAACAGGCTTTGGAGTTGTAAGATATTTGCGTATTGTGAGTGCTAAGCGCGTACGCAAATAACGCGGCTGCGTTTACTGACTTTGTTAGTACATAGTTTAGTTGCTAATAGAATAATTAACATCAATATTGCTTACTAATGAAGCCGCAGTAAACACAGTTCATTTCGTATTATTCCAAGTTAATATAAACTAACGATATTAATAAAGCAGTTCCTAAAATCGAATGAAATATAATACAGCCACTCGCCTCATCGATTTCGCTCCAAGAAAATTTAGTAATCAATCAAATGATCTCATAAAGATATTCATTGCGGGGCACTTACTATTTTACTGCTAGTTTTAGGGGTACTAAAACCATTTGGCTATCTTATTTTACGATTTCCTACCACGAACACGGCCTGAGCGTCTGTTCAAACAAAAACTTACGGTACGTGTGATTTAAGACATAGTTACAGATGGAGGGGAAAGTTTACTGTACACCTTTATGGTTTGTTATCGTTATTACATGCACTACATAACATTCAATGTAAGCGTAGGTAAGTGAATTTTATCGATTGTGTGTTTATTTCATTGATATTCTATTCGTTTTAGATGAATATTTTAGTGTTTATTGACAGTTTTGAGAGTCTTTCTTTGAAAGCCTTTTAAAAGTTCATTTCATAAAGTGCCCCTGAATTTATTTGGTAGCGCCTGATCTAGCTATTGTATTCTCATCATATTAGCGCATAAACGACTCCCACGGAACATGTGTTGTGTTTGTTTGCTTGCTGCAATAAAATGGTTATAATTTTCTATAGATGGTACAACCATTTATCTTTACTGCGATAAAAGATTCTTGACTTATCCAAAACAATCAAACAGCTAATTTCAAAACATCGGTAGTATTTGCTGTTCATATTTCCAGCATTCTCCATTCTTTTAGCAATCAAACAGGCATATCTTGCACGATTTCATTAATTAACCCTGCATAAAAACCGATCGTCTTACTTTATCAATGCAAACTAGAAAAAACCCTCCGCCTTAATTAAGTATTAACGGATAACAATATTTATTTCAATGAATAATGTTCTTAAGGCAAAATGGCTGGAAGTTGCGAAGCGATTCAGGCCCAGCGAAGGCCACTATTAAAAGTTTACCGACGCGAAGTTGTCCCATTCTTATGCATGGATGAATTAGCACCTAGCTAAGTAAAGTGTGGATGTTCGACCACTTTCCTTCTGAAACATTCTTTGAGTAGTATCTACGTAGCTATTTGGTGTTAACATAAATTTAAAAAAGATAAGTATTTTTTAAATTGGACCGATATTTGACCGGTTATATAGGGTTGGTATAGTCAGTGACAAAAGTCGATTTATACTTCAGTATTTTTCATAGTAATTATTGAGCTAAATAACATAACATTACGCCTGTATTCCCCGAAGGTTTGGGCAGAGGTGTACCTACCTATACCCACACCCACATTTCGACAGTATGATGAGCTAAATATTTAATTATATCGGAACAGAAGTAAAATTTTAAGAATATTTATAACTCTTAACTGCTGAAGTCCTTACAATGCGTTCCGGACACCTGTTAGTTGGACGATTTCTAGTAGTAATAAGGATCAAATTCGTAAAACGCATATTTGTTAGTATGAAATAGTTGAGTTAGTATGTCAAGAACGCATTCTTTCGACGGCCGGACGCTAGCTATTACCGACATCAAAATCGAATAATTTTGTGTCAATTAAGATGATGTGTAAAAGCAGCAGTGTTAATCGACTTTTGATGCTGGCAATACCACAGGAGCACATGAACCATGAATATAAGTGATGACAATATAAAATCTCGGTGATTTTTCTTCCTTTTGGCAAATAATTACAATGTTAGCGCTGGGAAATGTCGGAAAATTTTTGCTGATCTGATATCTGGCATAAAAAAGGCTATAGTCAATAATCTGCCGTTTTTGCGCCAATACGGAACATACTTTCAGACAAAGAGGCAAAAATTCAAAAAAATATATTCTGGACTCGTTCCCCACACATTTTTAGCAATTACTTAAAAAAAAGCAATGTACAGTTTTGACTTCGTTACTATATTATTACATAATAGATAATATAGTGTAGGTATAGTCTTAAAACCAAAACTTCCGCGTCTCTATAATATTTTTGGAATATTTTACATGCGGCTACCCCTTCGAATTTTATGAAGCATCTCGTAAGTTTCGAGAACAGTATCACAGTGGATGTTTTAAACCAGTGAACAACACTAAGTTTATCGATTCGTCTGTCGTCGCCACGTATCGGCAAACCAATTTCCTGCACCTGATTTTTACAACTTTTCGCAAGAGATAAGAGGTTTTGTTAGTCTTTATTTTTTTGTCTTTTATACAAGATAGGTGTTAAGGTTTTATTAGTACGTAGTGAAAATTGCTCAAATTTATCTGAGGCAGTTATGATTAATTCTCTAATCAATAATATAAAAAACTAAATAAGCCTTTCGAACACTTCAATTACGATCTATTTGAAATGCTATAAAATAATGCAACATTCAAATTCAGTGATTCTATTTTCCAAATATACTGAAATCAGTTAATGGTACAGACCAATCGAGACATTTTCGTCGAATTCACCAATTACACCTACACTAAAATTTCATACTAAATATGCTACCCACATTTTGCGTATAATTTCTACACAATACTAATTAATAAAGCTTTAATAACGACCAATACTATTAACGCTATGCTTCTATTTATTTTATGGTACAACTGTAATAACTAGCCGTGAAGTAGCTCTCAATCTGTATCAAATAATATCATTGATGGTCGGTATTGAAATACAATATTCCAGTGGACTGCCAATTAAAAGTTTCAACGAATCGACTCCAACGATTTCTGGTGTAATAATGCTCTTGAAATTTTAACGGCGGATGCAACTGCAATTGTGGTGCAAGCCATAAGAATCAATTATGGCGGGCTGTTTTAGTAAACTTCTGTTATGGAGGAGAGTTAGAAAACAATATTCCCTTAGATATCGGCGTTGTTTATATAATTTGTTTGTTTGAGAGGATTTTGTTTGGTCCTTGAGTTTATAGAGTTTGGAAGGATTTTGGACTACCTACAGAGCAATGTTATTTCTTTTTAAATCCTTTCATTACCTGTGGTAAGAATTTACTTACATAGATATTTGCTGCAGGTAATTGGCCCAAAATATAATAAGTTTGTTTAATAAAGCTCTCAAGAGGTTTGATAATAGGTTATTTTAGAGGCCAATATTGTCAGGAAACTTTTAATAAGCTACAGAAAATCACCAAATACAAGATAGAAAACGCGTAAAGAATGTACAGAAGTGATCAGCGTTAAAAGAAATTCAACATTTATCGCAAGCCAAGTTGCGGGCGCAGCTAGTTATGATAAATATCGCTGCCACATGAGAACTTGTGCCTCGTACCTGTGGTACTCAAACTTTCATCGAGTTGCTACCGAGCGACCCACTAAATCGCAATTGTTATTAGTTCAAGGGTTCCGATACTGACTTTTAGAGATTTCTCTACGATACTACATTATTTCTCAAGTGACAGACATGGTTAAGGGCCATCAATAAATATGCTTTATCCCATTATGTTTGTACACTTTGCCGTGAATAGGGATGAAACCTGGGTAAAAAAAAAAAACTATTTAGTCCGTTAGACAGATAAAAAAAAATATGAGACACGCATTTTTTGCTTAATCATATTAATAAAAAATTACTTCGATAAAACGCATTTTAGTTGGGGGCTCGCTTCGTCACAATTCGGTATAAAATCTAGCAAGGCGTGACGTCATGCCACATTTTAAGTCAATGTATGTGCCGTAACCTTTTGAATACTTAAAAATAGAAAAAGGTGTCTATATTTTATAATAATATAAATGAGGACAAAAAAAAATTGGTCAGCATCCCTATTGCCAATTTTGTGTTACAGTTGAAGAATTTATAAGAAAATCGAGAATGTATGAAATATTAAGAATAAGCGTAGACGCTTCAGAAATATTTTTTATTTTATTTATTTAACCATTTATGTACACACATAATATACAGAAAAGATAAAAAGAACAGAAAAAATACTTACAAAGGTGATGCTTATTTCTAAAGAAATCTTTTCCAGCGCACCTGCGATAGGAAAGTAGATAAGAGATGTAGACACCGTGTGTAAAATTCGAGAGAAAGTAAAATACATACACAATTCACTTAATAAAATAAAACAAATAATATGATAGATAATACACTTACTTACATACACAGATACATAGTTCCTAAATATATGTATATCTTTAATTATGATGTAATTATCGAAGAAAATTCTGCATTCTACCTTTATAACTTTAATACAAACATTTAAAATGTTACCTAGATTAGATGCATAAACATCTTACATGCTAAGATGTAAATTTCTCACTCTTTGAAATGAAAAAAATCATCTTGAAAATGTCCCGCCATTCTACAGTTATCTTAAAAATGTTTAAACGTTTAGAAGCAAGAAGCAACGTTAAAAATAAAACGATTGTTACCTGTTTTTCTAAAAATTCACTTAGGTATATTTACTAAATTGAACGAACCAAAGCTACTTAGCACAATATTAATGTATTAAATAGTAAACAGTACAGCTAGAAGTTTAACGAATCCTCTTACGTACATATACGGTAAAGTTCCTAGACATTTTGTTGGCGTAGATAAAATAAATATTTGTGGGAAGTCTTCCTGCATCACGAAATCGATTACGCTGTAGGCTCGGGGGTCGCTTTCTTTGATATTCGCTCAGTCATTGTCTGCCTACTGCGGATGCCGTAACTTGTAGGTATACTTTGTAAATAATTGAAAAACCTATCCAATTTATTAAGTTATAGTTATTCCTACACTAGACTCGCGTCGTACGTACTTATACAATGAAAATTTTATGAGCGAATCCGTTAAAAAGTTATCTGAAATCTATTCAGCTTTCACAGCCCCCATTACCTTCCATACCTAACCTAAACTGCCTTATTAGTTGGCAAACATATTTCTTTTAAAATAAACCTACCTACATCTCCGTTGTCAATTATGGTACCACTACCCGATGCAAAATAGCCGTCCAAGACAGGTAAGCGAGGAATATTAAAAATATAATAACTTTAGCTTGGAACGACTATTACTCTGTACTTGTAAAGCATAAATGTTACTTAAGACTTAAAAACTTTAACAAGACCTCTAATAGATGTTTAAAAAAATAAGTAATAAAAACTAAAACCCAACTACGACAAAAAAGTCAATCAACTAAAAAGGTATAAACAACACACTACAGATAAACAAATAAAAAATCCGGAGTCACAGGTGTTAGGCATAAATCGAACAGATTACGTGTGACTCCGGATTTTTAATTTAGTTTTTATTACTTCAATTTTATTTTTTATTTTTTTGGGTTATAATATATAATTATATTTTTGAAATGTGCTAATTATGCCTTTTCGTTTGATACCCAACATGGTATGTTTTTTTTTTTTTAGGTCCTGTCTTTATGTCCTCTAGAAGGCGCCATTTTTAATGCCAATGTGACGTTACATAGCCTATAACCAGCGGACGATCAAGACGCTTCCAACGATACCTTATTTGTCAAATTGTGATGAGTCGTTTATGTTCATCTGTTCCCTCATAGGGAACAGATGAACATAAATACATACCGGTCAAAATCATAACCCTTCTCTATGCCTCGCCGTAGTTGGGTAAAAATAAGACGTGGCTCTTAAACGGGGTAATACCACCCGTTTCTGATGGGTCGAGTCTGACCCGTGAGCCAAAAGCGGATTACAGAATGTCGTTTCCTTAGTCAGTGTGCTACCGACGACGACGGGGCGTTTGTGAACGGGCCGTAAGCAGAATACTTAGTGTATTCAGGTACATTTGACTCGTGTTACGTTTCCTTGAACGTGCCAATATTAGTGTTCGGTTACAGGGGTGTTACGTAATTACAAATTCCGATGCTTCAGATGTGTTTGAAGTTGGTTAGTTATGTGGCAGCTGTTAAGGTTGTTGTTGTCATTACTGGTGAGAGGTATACGAGTAAATGCTCGTGGTAAAAGATACAATAATTCTTTCCTTTCAAACCTCGGCAAAAAAACTTGCAAAACGCACGAATATAACTACCAAACCAATTATCGCTATTAGCATAAATGGTTTGCATTGAAAAACATAGAAAAGACAGAGCATTTAGATGGAATAAAGATGGGTTAAATTAAACTGTTCACGGAGTTTGCCTTTGAGGAAAAATGCTTTCAATAATTAAACAGCCACTGAGAATTCTTAAATATAGCACAGATAAGTGCCGTTATTCTTTTGCTGAAAGCATAATAATATTAAGTTGAGGCAGCGAGTTTATGGCTCCATAGTGTTATCACAAACAAGTTTGAAAACAGTTCTAATCGCTGCTTAAGTCAAATTTCCCCATATTTTATTTAACAATTTACGACAGTACTTCAGTGCGGTTATTTTATTCGATACCCGGTTTAATATCTTAATTTATATTGTACTTGAATTAATACACATACAAAACTACTACAAAATATTCACGAAAATTATATAAAGTGAGTAAAATATTAATTAATTAACATCAGAACGGCAAAATTGGTGTTGATAGGTCAAAGTAGATGTCAACACGAGTGTGGCCGTAGTTATAGTTAATGATTATATGGTGCCGTAGACGCGGCCAACTGAGAAATAGTGTTTCAATAAACACGGCCGGCGCGATCACCGGGAAAATTGACCGATTCCGGGAAATCCTCACAGGGAAAATGTCATACGATAGCATTTTTTCTATCCAAAGAACCAAGCCAAGATTTAATATTTATGGATGAAATGTGAGACGGAGCGGATGATTTAAAGTGCCTGATGTGGAAATCGTTCCTCGCAGATTTTCTGACCCAGCGAAAGTAATGTCCTTCTTTACGTTTTACGTACCAGTTGTTTTCTTTCGTGAGAAGAGAAAATACCGAAATGTACCTTCAAGGTGGGCGAGCGTGTGCGACGATTTATTCCTCCTTTTGCAAGTCACTTTGGGAAAATATTTTTTTATTTGTTTATTTACGGAGATTTGGTTCTTTTGATGTCGATTCTAACGAAATTCGGGCGGTTCAAAAATATCATATCTGTGTACTCTTTTCTTTTAGTTAGCGGTTGTTTTTATAAAGATCTGGGAGTTCGATTGTTTTTTTTTGTCTTGGTTGGGTTGGACCGTTTGGACGTAACGTAAAAATATTTATTCTGTTGAACAGATTGTGTTCCTAATCAGTATTTTTCCTACCCTTCATCATAAATTCGAATTATAAATGAATCAATCGGATCTATGTAAATATATAATACTAACTGATGCCTGCGGCTTCGCCCGCTTGACAAATTATATACTAAAACCTCCCTCGAGAACCACTCTATCCATTGATGAAAACAGCATGAAAATCGGTGCAGTAGTTTTTTTCTTTATCGCGAACAGACAGACAGACAGACGCGGCGGAGGACTTTGTTTTATAATATGTAGTGATATGTATGTGTGTGTGTTGTCTATTGTATGGATGTCGGCTGGCGAAATGTGGGTGTACTATATAGGTACACCTCTGCCTAACCCTTCGGGGGTTACAGGCGTGATGTTATGTGTGTGCGTTGTATCTATGTAATAGGCACTGAGATAAGTTTCATTTAAGTATAAACTCTT
The DNA here is from genome assembly GCA_949152455.1 of Lithophane leautieri. Taxonomy (NCBI): domain Eukaryota; kingdom Metazoa; phylum Arthropoda; class Insecta; order Lepidoptera; family Noctuidae; genus Lithophane; species Lithophane leautieri. Next base: position 12,527,900 of record OX424463.1, on the reverse strand, counting down.
GTTTTAAAGAAGTACGCACTGAATTCTAAATAAAGTTCGTTCTCATACTTGTTAATTGAGTGCAGGTAATTAAAAAGTCAATCGCATTGTATCAACAGTATACGGAGTCTAGTCACTAAAAGCCACAATGGAATAGTTCTCCGAGTGTTTCGACTTTTCCCTGCACTTTTGTCAGACCAGCTGCTCACTTTGTCTGAACTTAACAAGGTCGAACTAATAGGCATTAGACTCATTTGTTACACCTCCACGCTTCGCCGCCCGCCAAAGAACGTAAAAAGGGAGACGCTTAGATACCCCGTAACTCGCCAAATCTTATTCGCTGTTCCAAGTGAAATGTCTGCTAAGATTTCCCTCGAAAACATAATTATAATCGTGGAAATATTTGATAACACTGTTTTATTATACGTCGTGAGATTTAGATTTTTTATTTAATTTGTTTATGATTTTTTACAATCATAAATTGCGCTGTAAAGGTTGCTCTTTTCACTTCAATGGAAAGTGAAGTGTCATACAAAGCTACAATATATTCGGGACTCGGTTCGAGCCCGCCACCGTAATCAAAAGGCTCTCTGGGGAACAATGGCGCCCACATCGGGGTTGGGCCCGATAAGCCTCGACAATTATACTACATCGACTTTTCAATTATCCAACCGGCTCTTCCTCGCGAACAATGCTAGCTTTATTTATGTATATTAGAACGGTCATTTTATATGCTGTGTGTCTTTTACATTCGCGTTTGCTCAGCCAGCATCGAACGCCATTTGATTACGGATCATCGCGTCCAACGAACACTATGGACAAGAATCTTTATAGTTGTTTTTCTTTACTAAACGTTTCTCTTAATTAAGTCTTAATAATATTTTTATGGATCTTTCTTGTCTTCAGATTAAAAGTCAGTTATTAGTTTATAACGTTGTTTATATAATATATTTTTAATTAACATTTCTTTTCTTGAACAGGTGAAACTCGAACAGAATGTTGGCAAACCGTCGCGGGTCATCCACATACGGAACATACCTAATGAGACGACAGAAGCCGAGATCATACAACTCGGCTTGCCCTTCGGGAGGGTCACTAATGTACTCGTGCTTAAGGGCAAAAACCAGGTAAGATACTACATTTTGTTTTTGGTAAATTGGTTTGTAAATGTAATCCTTTTAATTAGGGTACTTAATGAATTTGAATGGTAGATAAGAGAGTTTGTGTTACGAGGGTAACTGTTGTTTACTTATCACAATTATTGCACAAAACATATTAAAATACTAGAGTAGAAAGTGAGTGTTCATTCATTGCGTGTTACTTTTAAGTGTTGATTCTTACTACTCACGATAAGAGACGTAAGCCGATTTTCATCTATCATAGCTACATTTAGCAATGCCTCAAAGCGGAATATTTAAATGGAATAGTTACATAATTAAGTTCAACTTTGCCCAGCCTCTCGTCAACCACGAAGGCAGATTAGCCAAACTTAGGCCACGTAACCGATCAGGCCTCATTTAACAAATGAAGTCGGCCATGTAGCTACTCTAGTTACAATGGCGCTCGCCTCCACAGGAAGCACAACAAGTGGCAGGCACGGCTTGTCCGCAAATAGGCCGCTAACCATTGTCACAACCCCTACCCACGTTTTACTGTAACTGCAGTATTAAGGGGACAGGGGATGACTGAGGAGGATTTGTCGGATACAGCACTAATGAGTATCGCTATGAAGTTTCTTGATTTTTTTCTTTATGTATCCCGGTAACCTGTAATCATGGCATGGTTCTTGTAAATACTAGGTGCAACCATATCCTTCAAAACTTTAGGAGATGTCTAATAGAAGTCATAATTAAAAAGTGTTCAGACTCATTTCCTGATAATTTGTTTACCAAACAACAAAAACGAACCCAAATATATAGAAGAAGGCGTACGATAAATGACGCTTTGTATATTTTAAAACAAAATGTTACGCCGACGATGGAAAGCAATTTTAGTATGATCGACATCCCTACTAACCCCCGTCAAACGAGAGACGTTTATCTATTGCGGGGTCAAAATGAACGGCGAATTTGGAACAAATATTCACTCTTACATTTTAGGCCCCTTTCCCATTTTTACCAGCTTATTTTTAAAAGTAGGTACACTTCGCGAATTGAAACCCAAGGGAGAGATTGCATCTAAATTTGTACATTGCGGAAATTAAAGGCGATGACATCTAATATAAATTTCAATTTGGGTCGAGAAGGGCTCATGAATGAGTGTAGATCGAGATACGTTTGCCGTGATGGACCTCCTCAAATGATATTTTAGGATCATATTTTATTCAATTTCTGTATCCGTTTCTGGTCGTTCTGTGGTGAAGCTTAAAACAAATGGCGTTGTTAGCTGAAGTGTGCAATATACGCGGAGTGCTAAAGTCCAGAAACAAGTTGCCGAGGTACAGTTAGTAATCCATCAAAAAGTATGTTCACATCATCACGCGAGCGCGAAGTGCGAGCAGGTTATAAGGCGACATCCAGCCGGTTTTACTGCGTATTTTACGTCGAAACACCCACCGGGCACGTGCAATGAGAAATTTACGATTTCCCGCTGACAAATTAAAAATGAGTTAGTTTACAACCGAGAAATAAAATAATAAAAAGAAAATCCTATTACGCGAACGCAGGAGGCAGCCGCGACAATGTTATCCCGTCTAATAAATAGCTCGTATGACATCCACCCTGTATATAGCGTGGCGTGAAGGAAAACAATCTTTCTTCTAGCACGAGGAACAAGTCGAATCCCTTTTTATGAACGGTCACAGGCTCTTTACTTGCTTTTTCTTATAAAATATTCTGTGTCCTTTTCTAGTCTTACTCGGGGTACAAAGTACTGGAAAAATTTCATGAGTTTCCATTTTTTCTATTTGTAATTTAAATAGTTCAACTTTAAAATACTTTGTGCAATATTACGGTCTTTTTAAGAAATAATAAATACGTTTTTATTCATTTGTATCGTTAAAAGTTTTCGTACACAATCTTTTGGCAAAGGTAGGTAGCACATCGCTAGATTATTTGAAACTAATCAATATAAAGTACCAAACGTGGTCGACGCTAGTCCTTTGACGCACTCAGAGTGGATGATGAAAAGTATCGTTGGTAGTCGATGGTTACCGAACCTGTGAGAGTCCGGTTACAAAGGCGCCATCTGTGGAGAGGTGGGCAAACATGTATGTGAGTGGGTGCGGACAATCGCCCCCACTCTCGGTGATTAAAGCGAAAGAGGCGTTGACACTATTTTACGATCGTCGCTCGCGTGACAGCTACGGTTCTATTAATTTGTGCTGCATCGATTTCGATCCCGTAACTGTTTTTGATGGGATGAAATTTTGTTAACTCTTATGATCGAGCCTTCGGAGTTCCTGGACAAACGAACAGTTTTATTAAATTATGTTTGTTATCATGCCAAATAAGGACGATGAGTCAGTTAATACAAAGTTCGTTTCCAATGAAAAACATTCAATTTGAAATGTTTATTTACTTTAAAAAAGCAATTCAAATAATGCATCCCGAGTTCATCATTATTTTTGTTTTGCGAATATGTTTTGCATAAATATATTTGTGATCGATTGTTTATCTAATAGATAGCAAAGCAAATACTCCAAAAATGCAGTACGCAAACGATTAGGGTACATTTTTATACCTATGTCTATGTAGAACTTTCCACTGACCCCGCTTTTCATCGCCGAGTATACGAATATTTTTAATTAGCCCCGGGCAAGTATTCTATTTAATTTGCGGTATAACACACACAAAGAGCTGTGTGTTTCATATTGTCCGATGCCAAAAGCAGGATACTGCGGTTTGAAAACGACGTGGAATAGATGAATTTACGACGAAACGGCCATTGAAATCATAACGCTTTTAGAGAATGATGCCGAATACAGAATACTACATAACAGATCAGTTTAAGTATGGTTGGGGGCTCGGATCCGATTAATTGGACTCCATAGGCCTGGCAAACACAAACCTAGTTGAGGTGCGCCGCATTACACTACCGCTGTTGTTAAACAATTGATTTATCTCTACGAGTGAGGAGTTTGTACGTTTTAACGACCCCACAAAAGAGTCGGAGAACTATTATTCTGTCTTGTCCGATACTCAACGTTGAGAGATGGTATTTAGAAAGTTTGGGGTAGATGCAAAGTAGGACTATGGTTAGAATCAGAGACAGTAGACCTTATCGTGAAAATATGTATGGAAGAGGTTGTGGTGGATTGAATTTTAGAAGGATGTGGCTAACGTTAAATCTAATAGACGTCTCATCCTGTTATTTCCATTTGCAGTGTATTTTCAGACTATCACTTTAATTTAAAGTTAACTTTTTTACATACTGATGTGGCGGTATCTACATCGCCACATGCGAAACTACGCATCAAAGACCTGACGTCACACAAAAATCGTGACGTCACATAAATCCTGCATCGCGCAATTAAAGTTTACCGTGCAATGGACATACATACAAGAACCCGACATCAATCGTTGGGCAGTTGCCCGCCAGACACAACACCCGTGGATGAGTGAACTTTACACCCTGTTCCTCATACCCCTAAACTAATCTTATTTGTGCAGGCATTCCTCGAAATGGCGGAGGAGATATCGGCAGTGGCGATGGTGGCGTATTTCGGCGGTTGCGTGGCCCAACTTCGCGGCAGAGCCGTCTACGTCCAGTTCTCTAACCACAAGGAGCTCAAGACCGATCAGACACATAGCAATGCAGTAAGTACCTTTATTTTGTAAAGATTTTATTTTTAGGTTGACCCATGAGTGTTTAAGACCAACGGGATAACTTAGTTCTATAGGCTGATGTCAGGCAGAAGCGATACTGAAACGAAGTGGTTGTTTTACGGAAATTCAGAACACGTTAATTCATACTGTCATCAATCATATAAATCATACTGTTACTAGTTATTTTAATCCGATGCATAGAACATGTTAAACATCCGATATAACAGTAACTAATTAGGATTACGCTCACGGGCTGGATAGACACAAAACGCGGCCACTCAATACGTAATAACGTAACGACAGTTCAATTAGGCCTATTACACAACAGCGGGATTATCGTGCGGTATGCGATCGGGCATTAAAGCCGATGTTACAATTGCGGAACAGGCCCCCCGGCTGTGGCCTGCACTCGACCTGTTAATTTAATCTTTGTTGGGGGCATCAAGACCCCACAATTTAGATAACGGTATTCAATAAACCCGCATGCCGCGACGGGACATAGTCGCCAATGCGACGTTGTTCCGATTTGATTGAGTTACTAAACTATTACTGTTCTGTATATACATTTGCCGTGATACCGGCCGTGCGTGTCACGACTACTGAATAATTTCACGAAAAGTTACCTCATTTATGGGGTAAACGGTCATAAATGGACGAATCAGTGTGTGTCGCGATTATAATGTTCGTATGGGAATAGGTAGTGAATCTCTCGGTGACTTTGATTCATGATGTTAAATTGTTGCGATGTGGAATTAGCCATTCTATTTCAAAAGGCGGGTTTAATAATATAAATAGTTGCTCATTCTTTTATAGCTTGTCTATTATACATCAAAAAGATATTTAATTGATTCAGGCGTGACTTTGCGGAAATCCATTATAAAATACAATAGACGTAGATATATTTAGCAACCTATTCCGCTTAACTATTCTTCAAGAGTCATAAAAAACCCTGTAAGAAATCGACACGTGTTTCACCTCTCAACGAGGCATCCTCAGAATGACGATTGGCCAGTTGCAAACCAGAACACGACGTGTTGCCACACCGAGCGCTGAACGCAGAGTGATCTGGTTTGCAACTGGTCAATCGTCATTCTGAGGATGCCTCGTTGAGAGGTGAAACACGAGTCGATTTCTTACAGGGTTCTTTATGACTCTTGAAGAATATATAAGCGGAATAGGTTACTAAATATATCTACGTCTATTGTATTCTATCAAAAAAAAAAAAAACAGATGTGCTTTTTCTTGCAACGAAACTTTCTTAGCTTCAAGATAAAATTCATATTCATGATAAAATTGTTCTCCATCTTTAATAGGATGTCACTCCATCAGCTCTCTGTAATTAACGTTCTCCCTTAACATCTTTGAGCACTAAAAAATACGCTCAACTCCTTAATGTCGCCGTGTCTTGTTGATTGCTTTAGTTCCTTTTAATTTATTTTTATTACTTCACCCGTTGACTTATAATTACGAACACAACTATTCACAACTATAAAATCCTTTATGTCTCTCAATAAGCGGTTGTAATCAAATAGACGCGAAATAGATAGCCCAAGTTAAACTAAAGTTACTCTGGTTTAACTGGTAACTAACCCTTTTGCAACTTATTTGTGTCTACAGACAGGTTATGTCGCTGAATCTGCTCAGTTAACCGCATCAAAACGTTAGTTAGCTAGTTCCATCCTCTAGTTTGTTACTAAACGCTACACAAGTTCGGGACTTTCGTACTACTTGTTGGAAAAATAAAACTTGGATCCCGAGCACCTATTTCGCAATTCGTCACTATAAGAATCAACTGGCAACACTGGCCGAACCTTACCGCCCTCCATAATAAGGCTTTCGGGATAACGTTAGGTGAAAAAGTAGATAAATGCCGAACATTTGTGAGTGAACCTCTCTTACCGGAGGCTCTTCGGCAATGAGAAAGGAAATCAATATTTTCGGTAACAAAACACCCAATGGGAGGATTAATTAAAACGCTTAATTAGTTTCGTTTATCCTCGAAACCTATCAAAAACAAACCCTCAACCATTTTGATGGCTGATAATATTGAGAAATTGTTCTTGCTTAAATTTGTGTTGCCATAATTGAGGGGATGGCACTCGATAACATGCGCAAGGGTTCGTCGGACCACGGGGAATATTTACCCACCGGATTGTCTAACAACACAGTCATTATTTGCCTCTAATAATATAATTTACCCTTTTTGCGGTAAAAGCTTCTTTGACGTCGTAATTCATAAACCAGACAAAAGTTTGTACAAGATATTTTGTTACTTAAATCACGCTAAATGAACTGAAAACACTGTTAACTATTCAGTTAGAGCATTTAGTTATTATTAGCAAGTCTGCAAGTAGTCATTTATTCACAAGTTTGCTCTTCACAAATATGTACAAATATGTACACTACATTGTTATTGTAACATTAAATAATATCGCGATACATTGTTTATTAAATACTTGCAGGTTGTTTGATCAAATTGTCGGCATCGCAAACAGGCGTTTGTGTCAATACGTGGCTAATTAATGTGATGATTAAACTCAAAACGGATACATCTAGGTGTCTATTATCTGTTTGTGTTAATCCCTGCTTCTCTGTAGTGGAGTGTAAATATTGATTTGTAACATCTTAAGTGAATTATGGTAGACACTGGGTACAAATACCTACCTACAAATGTTGGCTAAAGTAGGTGTGGTTATTGGGTCTTTGATAGTTTGAGGTAGAGGGGTAATTTTCGGGTTGAAAATAGGTGTTTATTTACAAAGGTGTGTTGATTGATAAGGTGGGTAATTGTAACAGAAATTCTCTAAAATGGGTCAAATAATAACATAGCTAACGTAAGCCACAATATACACTCGAGCTGCATCCGTTTATACTAGAAGTCGACCCCAACATAGTTGGGAAAAGGCTATAACAGATTGATCGATTTGAAAAGAGTAAGAGGAATAGTTTAGGTACTATTATCATTCTGTATAAACAAACAGATAGATAGACAAACCGTCATCACAATGCCAGTCCTCAAAAAATAACCGAACAAAAACGGTCTGTCTCCCAAAAGAATACACTTGAAATCTCTTAAAAAAGAAATCCTCATTTTGGTGCCTAGGAAGCAAGAATATTATTTGACGTAGCGTCATCTGTTCGATACCTCATAATGATGTGACTCCGTCGAGAACTCGTTACCATTACCGACGACTTTATTCCCAGTACATTTTTCATGTACCTTTTAAACCTTTAATACTGGGATTTCTTTGTACAGGTGCAACTGATAGCTTCTTTTAAAATAATTATAGTAATATTTCTATCGCTCAAAGTATAATTTTAACCCGTATTTGAGTAGATCTTACCAACATTCTCATCCGTATTAATATCACTCAAGAAATAACCCGCTCGAATGTTTTGATTGAAACTTCAGCACTCCTGAAAACTTCGATAATATTGCGTTATTTGAGCTTCAACAAGACAACCTCTTAAAGTTAATAAAATATAACAATGTATCAGACATAGTGATCAGATATGAGCCAAACTTTAGTGTACGACAAAGAATCAAAGTTATCTTTCATAAAACTAGAATATAAGTGCACCGTTCAGTTTTATATAATCCACTACTCCTTTCCAACAAAATATCATTTATGAGTCTTAACACTGAACGCATAAGTACATACAAGATAATGTGACTATAAAGATCTCGTCACATTTCGGGATCTCTTTGTAGCGCACTATTAAAAGTTATAACGAGGCTGTTACGAATAGACAAGACTAGACTTTGTTATTGTGATTCACATGAAAAGAAACGTTTTATACATTATTACATCACTGAGCATCCGAATGTAATCGTATTAACGGAATTGTCTTCTGAACGCTTCGTTTGAGAGAATGACGTCGACCAGCTGCATTTTAAAGAATGTGCATTGAACGCAAAGCTTTGATCAATCATGCGATGCAAAAGGTTTTTGTGGTGGTTGAATAGAACTTTCGTAGTGCGGATGGAGTTATTTTGTCGCGTCTCCTCGACCTGTCTACCAGTGGTCGCCTCTAAAAGATTGCGCGTCCCCCGAATAAGACCTTTTAAATATCTTCCAAGTTCGAAATAGCGCCGGTCGCGGTGGCACGGAAAATATTTTTGATGGAATCGCATTCCTAAAATCCTTTTTGCTGCGTATTAGTACACTCTGAGTTTTTTGCTTTTGAGATTTAAATGACAGAAAAAATGGTTCTGTATGAAATAAGCGGTTAAAAACGGATCAAATAAAGGACGGAAATTACAAAAAAAGTGTTGGACTAAAAATTAATTTTGCACCAAATTACGTAATAGCTTTTGAACGCCTACTGACCAGGTATTATGAAAACATATATGTATTTTACCTAATAGTTCCAACATAGACATATCAAAGAATTCGTAGCAGAGAAAAAGAGGAGTGTGGGGGAACAAGTCAACGTGAATTTGTACCAGAGCCTTTGCCGTCGGCGGCAGGCTTACCATGACACGGTTAAAGCCTTATTTTTGTGTCTGGCCTGCCCGCTTGTCAGCCCGTCGTCGCACAAAGCCATGTGAAAATATAGGATCAAAGTGTGCCGCGCCCTTGCATGCGATCGTAACGTGTAAACAACACGCTGTATTTCACTCGTGTGTCATTACGTTTTTTATCTGAACCTACCGTAGATCGTGTTGAAGGCTTTTCACGTGGATATTGTTTTTTTTTTTTCAGTAGGCTGCAACTGACAATGTTTGAGTTTGTTGGAAAAACTTATGAAGATTTTCATTAGTGAAATAAATAAAGCCTTTACAAACAAATTAGTCCGCGACACATATTTGCAGCCTGAAATACCGACAAAAAATTCGCGCCATTTATATGACGAATTTATGAATGTTATCTAACTCGCTAAGCGCTCAAAGTGTCGCCTCCACAATGCCGTCCGCCCCTATATAACGACGCAACAAAGTACCAAATTGTTCCCGGACGATACAAAATAAGTTTATGACCCCCCCTTTGTTTGATGTGGTCAATGTTATCTGTTGGTCTTGGACACTCGAAGGTGGCTCACGCGTGTGTCAGATAACTCTCCTCTCCATTCCCCTATTACGTTTCATTGTCCGCGAAATTATGAGAGCGATGGGCTGTTGTTTGTACATACTTTTTCTACGTGACAATGAATGTTTTTACTTACTGAAGGACGTCCTGGAATGTGACAATTAACACGTTTTGTGTGGATCTGTGATGCGCTCTTGACATTTTGGGGATCTCGATTCAATGCCCTTTTTTATCTGGGTTAGAAAGAAAAGTAAGCTTCAGCCCATAGCATAACATCACGCCTGTAATCCCCGAAGGGTTAGGCAGAGGTGTACCTATAGTACACCCACATTTCGCCAGTTATGTTTAAGTCCAATGTGATTGGGGGCGAGCCTATTGCCATCAACCGGGCATAAATCCAGACTCCGGGCTTCTATCGAGAAATTCCTGATGGTAAAAACCAATAACTCTTTGACCGATCTGGGAATCGAACCCAGGACCTCATGCTCAGCAGTACCGCTTGCGATCACTAGACTAACGAGGCAGTTAGTAAGAAGCCTCAATACTAAAGTAAACATAATATTAAAAAAACTCCCTAAAAGTTTTCAAAACCTTGAGTGGCTAAATCTTGATCCAGTTATCCATGCTATCGTCACCCCCCTTACCCTTAGTTTGCTACTATACTTAGTTAAGAACTAGCATAGTTATTTAATAAGCTAACACACGACATATACCTTCGGCGTACACTTACCTATTATTTATAGGTAATATTTTTGCAGTCGGCATCGGCGCAGGCGGCGCTACAAGCAGCGCAGGCCATATCCAACAGCGCCGGCGCCGCGCTCGTTGCCGGCGCGGGCGCAGCTCTACAGCCCGCGAACGGAGGCACGGAAATACAGGTAAGAATTAAATTTTCTTGTCTTTGTACCTTATTTTAATAGTGTTACAGATTATTATAACAACTTGGTAGGTACTTATTTTTACTTCTACGTAATTTGCTTAACATAGGCTTCTTCCATAACTCAGATGTTAGCCGTAGTCAATGATAGTTTTAATGATGACCTTTAACTCCCAAGAAACTGCTGAAAAAGTTGAAAGTAGAAAACTGAATGCCGCGTTTTCAAGTTTCAAACCTTAGCAGGGAAATATTTACAACTGTATTTGGTAGCAAAAGTATCACAATACATCACTAGGTATTCAAGTAAACCCTAAATTCAAATTATTCATAAATTAATACCCTAGCGTACCCAAAATAATTATCTCCAACAGTAGTGTTTAAAACTATACATAATTAATTTCACCTGTATCCATTAATCATCTTACCTTTCCCGATACACATAAGTAAATAACATATATTATAACCTAAGTAATACAGAGAAATTCCAATATAATTATGAGCCGTTGAAATAGAGCCGATTACAAAGACCTTTAAATATTAAACTTGCTCCACAAATTAGGTTTGCGAATTCTCCTGGGGTTCCAGACTAAGATGTAGACTGCGGGTAGCATGCGGATAGACTCGTCTAAGACGTTCGACAGATTGTCGCCCGGAGGGTAGGGATCATGCAGTTGCATCGGTCAATATACTTTGGTAAGGTACAGTCGTAGTGGATTTAAAGGCGATTTTCCGATGTGGTCAGTCGTCAGAAGTTTCTGCCAACAAAAATCTGGCAACACTGTCACCAATTCTCTTTTTGAAACTGCCCATTGATTTTTCATTTTTTGGTGCCCTTCCTTCAAATCTGCAACAAAATACCTAAATAAGCATTTAAAACTTATAAAAAATACGAAACTGAACTTCTATTGAAACTTGAAAATAATATTACTGGAAAATAAAAGATTTCTTTTCATATATTTCTTTACAAATGATCTTGTATAAAAAACAAATGCCAATCGCTTTCATTCTGATGGCTAAACATACGTCAAAAGTTCCCTCGTGTACCACATCTTAATGTCTAATGCAATATCTAACTGACATCTCCAAGAAACACCCAACGGGTTCATAACAAAGACACATTGGACAATATCGCGCCGCTCCTCAACATGTCCCTACCTTTAGCTTCATGTATCTTAGCTCCAGTCACAAAGTGTCTGTGGGGACTTTAATTATTGATAAGTTTTTCTCATAAACACTAATTAATGCTTTTAACGGAAGTAGATTATTATACACTTTGTTCGTAATTGCCGTGTAATTGATAGCTGAACTTCCTTTTGTGTTTTAATTAATTAAACCAAACATTTCACGCAAACAAGCAATACCTGGAAAAGGTTCTTTTGTGCTTATTTCTTGGCTTATACATGTTCCAATATAATTTTGAATTTTCCTTATTAAAATCTTGGCTTATTTGGTTCAAAGTTAGGAGCGTTAAGTCCTTGTTCGAAGCCTGGATCTGGCAAAATATATATATTTTTCCTATCTCTTGGTTTAGTTTGAAACGAGTTGCAACTATATTACTATTTGTATTTAAACACAGCATATTTTAATGTACTAGTTTTGTTCACAGGGTGGACCCAACACAGTCCTGCGCGTGATTATAGAACACATGTTATACCCGATCGTGCTCGACGTACTCTACTCCATTTTCCAACGGTACGGCAAGGTGCTCAAGATCGTCACATTCACCAAAAATAGTAAGTACATAGCTTCCATTATTTCTCGTGGCTACGTAATAACAGCCGCACGGGTCGATCCATCAGGTTAAGCTACGCTTGCCGGGGTTGGTCCGTGGATGGGTGACCATCTTTACATACCGAAACTCCTCCGTGCCTCGGAAAGCACGTTGAGTCCCGGCTGTCATTTGTGGATCTTTGACAGTCGTTACGGGTCGTCAGAAGCCCGAAAGTCTGACAACCAGTCTTACCAAGGGGTATCGTATTACCCAGTTACTGGGTTGTGGAGGTCAGATAGGCAGTCGCTCCATGTAAAATACTAGTATTCAGCTGCATCCGGTTAGACTGGAAGCCGACCCCAACATAGTTGGGAAAAGGCTAGGCAGATGATGATAGCTTCCATTATTTACATCACGTCCTTTGATATAAATGGTATACACGAACGCAGGTTGAATTTACGGAATATAATTATGCATATGCATATTCGTAATGTTTGCGGAAGACAGTTACATCTTCAGCGACGAACGCAATTTTGATGGATGAGCGCCAGGTACGCTGGCAACCGCGAGTAAGGAGTAGGCACCGAAAAAGGAAGATGCGGAGGGGCGAGGGAACATTACCGCACTCCTCACGCACCCTCAAACATTACCTCCCAGCCTCACACACCACACCTCAGCAGCCTTCCGTTGGTTTTAACACAATTTTGCACAAAATCCGCCTAATTAATTATGCAACCGCTCTGTAATTTGCTTCAAATATATTGTTTAATAAGCCTTTTGTCACAATCGCTTTATGTCTATGGCAACCCAGGATTACAGCGGCTAAAACAACTATTATTGAAACGAAACGAGGCGAGCTTTAAAATTAATTTCGGTCGGACGTGTTATAGTGATAGATTTACCAAACATAACACTGGGCCGAAATCCAAGGGCGCAATCCGTTTAAAATTTAAATCGTACCCTCATGCATATCCTAAATAAATCCCGACACACAGGAGGCAGGTAGGTAGGTACATATTTGATAAGCTCCCCTGAGCCGCGGGCAGCGTGCGGCGTGGCGGTACCCAGTGCCGACATTACAGTTCACTCTTGGCTAATTACATAGTACCTAGTCGAGAAACCTCAAATCAACTTTATTTAAAAACCCCGCTGGGCAACACCCGCGGAATTATTTAGCTGAGCGCGAAAATTGCAAGCTAAAACGATTCTTGACGACATTTTCACTTAATTAACCTAATTGAATTCTATTTAATTAAAACATTGATGAGCTGAGAGACTTCAAACATTGCAAGACTGTGTAATGCAGCAAAATTAACAAAGATAATTTATAAGCTGCTACGAGTTTCCGTAGCAAGGTAGCTACGAGTTGGTTGACTTTACCGTGTTTCAAGTTTAGTCCACTGCACCGTTACTAATATCGTAGAATGTAGATGAACCTAGTGTATACTAATCGACCGATAGATACAATTCTCTAGAGTAGCGTAGAAGTTGACTAGCGTAGCGGCTAGTGTAGGCCTACGTGTGTGCTACGCAAAGCAAGTGCTACGCTGCCTGTACACATTTACTGTATTGCTACGCTGCCTGTACACACGGCTACACATCAAGCTATACATTTCCAGTTAATCCCGTATTGTATAGGATTTCCCTACAATGCGAGGTCAGCTTATATTGGAAATGTATAGCTTGATGTGTAGCCGTGTGTACATATTGCCCTTAGTGCTACGCTGTCTGTACACAGTGGAATAACAACATGAGCCAACGCAAGAAAGCGCATACTATATCAGCACAGTTTTGCAAACATTTGTTTAGTACATATTTATTAAATCTCAAGTTCCTTAAAAAAGTGCCTATATTGAAGAATTTCTGAAATTATATTAATTTACTGAATTAGCTCACAAAAATTTGTAATTAAAGCAATTATATACACATAAGCTTAAATAATCTCTTTGATGAAAGCTATAAATTACGACCTTCAATTATGAAATACCTCTAGAGATCCGATTATTGAAATTAATGATAGATGAATACTCATAGAGCAACGAATTGTAAAAAAAAATTTGAGTAATTAATTTTTATCGGTCCATTCATTAATTAAGTCGATTCGGACGCCGTTTTAGCGTCAATGATTAACATTTAATTAATAATATTGAAACCATCTTTTTCAAAAGAAAAACAGGATTTCAGTTCATTTTCTTCTTATTGAGGCGTTCGTTTGACCTTGACCAATAAACTGTCTCGAGGTTATTGTTATTATCACTATGGTTGGCAGTTTAGTGATCATAGGTAGTAATGTTATTAGCAGATAAAAGGATATTGCTGCCTATAACTGCTTGACACTCTTAATCACCACGAATGGATAGAAGTAGCCAATTGTTTGTCTGGAACTACCCCGCAAATATTGTCATAACCGGATTTATGTTACACCTTCATATTAAAATACAGTTAGGTAGATACAGGTCCACAAAAGATATACACAGCGTGTTCCTTCAGCTTAGACTCGCTGAGCAGTAAAAAAAAAACAAAAGAAAGTTAATAGTGCCATGTTGCCGGGGATATCTACTTGTCAACTTTTATGAAGAAACAGTTGCAATTTTAAATCCGATCCGCCTTGTTGTATGCAACGTCTATTACGTTTTGTTTCATCTGCTTACATTTAGTTCGGGGCATAAAATTAAAAAGTTTAATTTACTACTTCAACTGAACGGAATGCCTTGGAACTTCTCCGAAATATCAAAAAAAAATCGAGCACATCTGTATCTAAACGTTCAAACATGAACACAACCCCTATTCAATACGTGTAAGGTAAACAACATTCCTATAAAAAAGCTATCAAACTCAAATCACAGCAATCTGCCGTTACAGTTAATCGGTTTTGTTCTCAATACACGTACCAGGATCGCAACGAGTATAAGCAGTCCAGACTCATAACTTGTCGGTATCATGACATCAGTTCTCCTAATGCAACGTTTCCAATTTCCGAACGTCCACCTTTCCAAGCGGCTGTTTGCTTTTTTACCACATTCATCATTGTCCAATTGTAAAAGGTTTTGTCTCCGGACAATTTCCCGGCACCTATTCTGCTTCTGAATATTCATAACGACACCTGACTGGGGCGTTTGACTATTATATGTACTGCCGTGATATTGTAAATAGCATCAGAATAGGTCCTATTGCCTTCAAGGAAATTGAGGTGTCGTATATTTTTAATAAGGCAAAAGCTAAAATAAGTTTATTTTCCTTATTCTGGTTATAATTAAGTTTACTTAAGTAGTAAGGAAAAATAATCCTTTTCCAGTATAAAAAATAAATTTGTCTTACCCTCTGTAAGCTGAACATTAATTAAACTACACGTGTTTTAGCTCTAGAATCGATTAAAACCGTATTAATACCTAGACGCAAGCTGAAGTAGGTTGCATATCCGAAACGTATAAATCCTTATTTCAATTATCCTGTCTCGTAGGGGAGCAAATAAACCACATAGCTATACCACTCTCATTTTCGCTTTCAATACCCTCTGTGTGTCACGCACCTGCCTAAACTTACCTATAAGTATATATTTTACCTGTTACACGATTTACATAAAGCATTTTCTTCTTATTTATGCCGATGATATTCGTGCTTTATTCTAAATCGTTTACATAATCGATTTGAAATTCCTCCGTCGCGTAGTTATAATGTGTGACATAACTTTTTTCCCATATTAAGATGCTTGATCTCATATCCTGAATTATTCGTATAAGTCATCGCTTGAACAGATTAAAAATTGAAGGGGTTGTCATCTATCCTTATCAACGTGAGCACACGGGAGTTTGAGTTTCCCGACATCGGAAATTTAATATTCCGCATTTATTTACGAGTGTATTTACACATTCACCGTCTACGTTCGGTAAAGCCACAATTTTCTTATAACATTAATCGCATAGAAATTGTTACCGAATTTTGATTCATGTTGTTTCATGCGTGTTACTTTCATGAGTTCCGAAGTTTGCCTGATGAATATTCTGTTATATTTATATCGCGTTAATATTGAATGCGGCGTAGAGAAAACGTTTATAATAGCGGTTCCGCTCTGTTGGCGCGTCGGCCACAGGCTGACGGGAGGTTACCATCAAACGCGTTCCTAATCCCGAAACAAATCTCAATGAAGAGCGCGGAGTCGCCGTAATCCTACACCGCCTCCCGACCCCTCGCCCTTGCCCCGCAACCTGCCCCGATTGGCTTTATTAAGGTGTAGCAGACCGCTACAATTATTATGCGTCCCCTGTTTGCGGTAGGTGTCGTGTCTATGTCGTCGTTAGATTCTCTTAATTAAGGATCTGATTCGTCTACAGATATCATCTTTGCGGCGTCTTAGTTTTCGCAGAAGCGCCGAGAGTGAGCTTATTTACATACCCCAATGAATACTGACGCGTCACGTCGCAACTAATTCTGCTGAGCAATTTTAAGGAACAACCTAAATGTGTCCTCGATGTTTAAGTGCACCAATGCTAACGACGTTGCTGTGCAAGTATTTAGCAATTTGCAAGTAGTATCCGAGTGTCGGAGGCGAGGGTTAGTTGAAAAGGCGCGTAAATTGCGAACGAGGACGCATTCAGGCTTGACAGAGCTCGCTCATTTCAAGGGAGACGTCAAGATTTAAGATATCAAATTATACTGTAATCGGTCGGCCGGCGCACCGCCCTGCCCCACCGCTTAATATTAACATAGCGGAAGCAACCTCTTTGCTACACAGCGAAACGTGGATTACGAAATTTTAATTTTACCACAACTCCCATCTTGTTTTTGCCCAGACATTGACGTTTAAATATTCCATAAAGTAATTGCGCATTCGAGTTGAATTTTTAATGAAACATAATGAAGCGGCGCGTACGCTACGGATTGATTGGGATTTGAATTTCTTGCGCGCAATCGGAGCCGCAAGCAACGTTATTGAATTAGCGCTTGAATATTTCAGCTTGGATAAATAAAACAGAGCAAAGGGGACAATTATTTTGCCGAACTTCCATTTTGATTATTGCTTAAAGTGCATAAAACTTTTTGTGTCAACAGCAGCTTGTGAAAGGGTTTAATTTAAATTAATATTTCACATTTTGTACTGCTAATAGAAAATTTACTAAAATTTTCTCCTAACTGCTAAGTAAATTTCAGCTTTGGGATCATAACTGTTTTCCTGTATATTTATATTCGACTATGAGCGAGATCCTACCTACTGCAATAAAAGAGAACTTTGAAGGTACTGTCTATTAAGACAAAAATGTTGACCCCATATTTCTCATTTCCCATAACAGAGCATTTTTGTAAGAAAATCAGCCCTGCTCAGCTAATTAAAGCTAATTTCGTAATAAAAGTACAACATCAAAAGAACGTAATATGTAGCAAAATATCTCGATAACACACGTTCGCCCCCAGGCTTAATAGTAACATGCCAGTGTATTGTACCGAAGATAACGAATAAATAAAAAATATCGTAATATATTTGGAATAAGAAAAATCTCTTACGTCATACTCCTTTGTTTATGGTAACCATGGAGTTGTGTTTAGGGATACACAGATGTTTTCCTTACAAGTTTTACGTATTTATTACGTACGCCTCCCATATTTAAGACCTGTTCGATTCTACCCGGGTATAAGTCTAATTAGATAAGTGTAACACGAACTCATAAAAACCCCTTTTTAAAGAATCTCGTTGATTTTATTCAAAATGATCATTATCCTAATGTTTCATAAGACCTCGGAAAAATCTGTAATTATTATTTTTTTACGTTAAATTATTAAAGTAATAAAAACTAATAAAAACACGTAATCTGTTTGATTTATAACACGTGTGACTCCGGATTTTTAATTTGTCGGTCTGTTGTCTTGTTTATACCTTTTTAGTCGTAGTTGGGTTTTAGTTTTAATTTCTTTATTTTTTATTTTATTTTTTTACGGTAATATATATATTTTTGAAATGTGCTCCTTAAGCCCTTTCATTTGATACCCAACATGGTACGATTAAACAATTTTTTTTTTTTAGTTCCTGACTTTGTCTAGATGACATAAAGGCGGGATTTAAAAAAAAAATATAGTGCGCCATTTTTGTATCACATTTAATGTGACGTCACATAGCCTATAACCAGCAGACGATCAAGACGCTTCCAACGATACCTTATTTGTCAAATTGTGATGTGTGGTTTAGAAGATAGGAGGGAACAGATGAACATACTTACATACATACATACATATATACATACCGGTCAAAATCATTACCCTCCTTTTTTCTTCGCCGTAGTCGGATAAAAATAGAGCAACATGTTTATTTCCTTGCAACTTTTAAACCAATAACGAGAAACATTTTCTTCCTCAAAACAGCATACCTAATCTCTACAAAAGATCGGCTTTCCAACTCAGCCTTTATTATGAAAACTCCGTAGTATAAAGTGAAAACATTTTTCAGAATACCAAATAAACCTGCGCTAAATTTTTCCTTTGTTTTCATGAACTCGGTGCATACGAAGTAACTATTACATTCAAGTGGCCGTCTACATTGTCCCTATAAAAAGTTCTTGCTTATTCTCTATGTAATTACATAAAAACTCCAATTTGCGGTAAGCCTTTTATGCATTCCATTTTAACGTTCCCAAATGGGCCAAAGAAAATATGGGGCCTTAAAGAGCATTTAACTATGTATGAAGGAGACACCACGTTACTTTTAATTTACGCCGACATTTCCTGCCTTGAGTGGTTCTACTTTATATATTTTATAGGTGCAGGCAAATTGTTAAGGTACAGGCAGGTCCAATAACGAATTTTTCCGGAAGTTTTGTGTGTTGTTATAAGCTTCATATTTTATACAATCTAATCTCTTCCTTGTCTTAAGTGTTGTCCTTACTTGCAAGTTTTTGGATTTATAAATAAAACCTTGGGCAAATTGGGTTTCGGGTACCTGTGCTGCCACCCTGTTGTCCTGTTATCCTTTAGGTGACGTTTCTGAAACCCAGGTGAAGATTTGGGGTGGTTTAATAGACAGAGCTAAAAAGTTTAAATCGGGCCGAATTTTTGGAAATCTCATCAAATAATAAGTCGATTTTGAAAAATTAAAAATATATGTATATATCGTTACCGTAGTAGTACCTAGTATTACTCGTATCAAGCTTCTAAATAAATAAACCTTATACTCAAATCTTGGACTTTTCTCTTGTACAAAAATATTTACAACAAAAAAATGTCAGCTTTGAGCTCTGTCATAACTGCTAAGCAACCTCAAAATAACGACATAACAGTGCCTTAACCGACCGAGAGTCCGTGTCACATCGTCTAATGGTACGTAATGTGGCCAACGCAGGTGCTACGTACCCCAACGATGTTTCCTAAAAATGTGAATTTATGGTCTCGCCCAGCGGACGGCAATGATCGCCCGGCTCATGCCTTAAATTAGGGGGTTTAACGCTTATCCTCGCACTAAATATACCCCTCCAACTATATTACTTGTGGGACCATTCCAGTTGAATGTGCTCCCAGTTTCTCCGTTGTTAACGCACTTGTTTTTGTGATAAACGAGTTTTTTGATCATTGATTACCTCAGAGAATACCGTGCAGTACACGTGTAACTATGTGTTATTTACAATAGTCTCGAAATTAGGCAGGTTTTACACGCTACCGCATCAAAGTTTCACAAGGTGAGCGAGTAAAACAACGCGACAGACATTATAAATTCCTGCTGTGGTTTATTACGAAAGTAAATAGGCATGAAACTTGTTTAGTTGAATATTCGGTAAAGTGTTGATGATAAAATACCTGTGGTGCACCTGCGACTAACTCGGAGAGAGTTCGTGGATCGCGGGTGGCCCACGTCGGGCGCCAATTTCACCTTGTTTGAACGTTCTTGTGAACAAGATATTGCCTGTCAGGAATTCCGTGAGACATCCAACACTCGAGTACTCTAGAGAAAATTGTTTTACGACTACGAAAATTGTTATATTTTATAAAACCTACATGTTACTAACTATAATATTGGTGTGTGGAATTTAAGTTCAGAAAAGTGTTCTGAAAGGATATGTTTTGTAGAAACTAAAATGTGGATTATTTGAATGTTATACACTTTTCTAGCTATGAATATAATTTATTACATATATAAAACTATGTAATATTTTAGAATAACTAAAGCAAACTGTACTAATTGTAAAGTTTGTTGTAGTTATTCAAAATCATAATAAATATTCCGTTTTCTCAAATACTAACCAACACTCACCAATACTCACTTAATAAACTACCACTGTACATTTTAATTAAGGATCTAAAAACATCAAGCATACCTTTATTTCGTTTTCTTCAAATAAAGATCAACAAGCTTTTGCAGAGTTTCTTTTTCAACACTCCAGTTCTCATTAGTCCTAATCCGAAGTCTATTTTGTTTACAGATTCATTCCAAGCCCTCATTCAGTATCCAGACACGGTATCGGCGCAAACGGCAAAAACAGTAAGTAAAGACTTCTTTGTTTTTATTTTACTGTTTGTAAAGTAAAGCCATAAAACAAAGTTCCTATTGCCGCACGTTTCATTCACTTTAATGACTCCTGAACTATCTCGAAATGAAGTGACTCCTCTTCTTTACTTCACTTGAACTACGTCGCCGAGAACTATGACGTATCACTGACGTTTCACAAATACACAAACAAATGACAAACGATAAAAACATGCCAGTCACAAAATTTATGTTGTTACATTTAATCTAAATAAAAAACAACTTTGAACAAACGAAAAAAGTTGTGGGAAATCTATTCAGTTCATTTGGAGTGTGGACGCCCTCAAAACATTAAACTTCCGTGTACGTTCGTCGGCAACTTACCTATAACAAAGCTTTAACAACAACAGAACGTTTATGTGCATTTAATAACAATAATATCGAGAAACAACATGGCAGCCGCGAGTCCACGACAATAGTCGGCGCCCGACTCGGCGAGTGGGACATCATTTTTCTCGGCTCAACTTTTCCCATTCGCTATTCATTTGCGTTAGAAGTTGGGCGTACTGCCGCCTACTGCAGCGACTGTTTTAACTTTATTTCTGATGCAGCGTTCAGGGCAAATTAAATTTCGTTTTGCGGCTTCCGCAAACTCGCTTTACGAGTATAATTATCGAGTTTTTGTTTTTTTCGTTGCCATACGGTTATGAATCGCTGAACGTAACTTTGTTTCCGACCGATGCCGACTGAGAGTTTCACTTTTTGATTTTTATCATTCGAAGGCAACGATTCGTGCGAAAGTTTCTTTTGTTATATTCAAAAGTTTTTCATGGATACGAACGAAACAATTCCTAACAGGGATACTAAGAGCACAAAAGATAATTTTAACGGGCTTGTTACTCCATTCATTTGCCGAATTTGTCTGTAATACCTCGCGGCGTAGGTACAATTCGCTAATGAATTCTACAATAGCGAGTCGACTATACGTCCTAATTAGTCGCTCTTTACGCCCAATTCCTGTGGAGCTTAATACGATTGGTATAAGCTGCAAACTGGTAGCGCGTTGCAATTGAAAGATACAGGTATATATTTAAGAGTGTGCACCGCGTTCAGCTTATGACTTGAATGTTAGAAATTAATATTGGGTAGCCGGGAAACCCCTCGTGAAATTGAGATATCACCGGCAGAGCAGAGTGGTGAAAACTTAGCAACGCTAAGTCCCATCAACTGCGTCGTGATTGGAGTTGAGCATAGAACCGTGTTGGCGTGACTAGTGCAACCGGATCAAATGTAGCTTTATTTTTAGCTATAATAAACGCGGATTTACTCCTACCACCATTGGATAAAATTGATTTTACTCTTTCGCGTCTTACATTGTGCTTTTATGATACAAAAGTTTCGTCTGACTGTTACGACTGAGTATGTTATGCCGCATCATCGTAAATAACCGCAAATTACATACCTGTATTGGCTAAATTATAAAGAAATAAATAACAGACTTAGTTACAACCGATTGTTCACTTTTTATAAAATAAAATTTCACACAAAACCGATCAAAACCTAAAGACCATTCCATCAAAATTTAATCGCATTTAAACATGTAATTGAAATGAGTATAGCATACTTTAATCCCAGTGTCAGCGCAATAACATTGGTTTAGTTAGTACTCTAGTTCCGGCGGTGGTCGCGACGGCAATAAGTCTGCTCTCGTTAACGGATCTGAGGTCGTAACTCGCGACTCCGTAACTCCGATGCGACCTAACGAGCATACAATGTTGGCTACTACATCTATTTTTATTGCCTCTCCTGTTTATTGCAATGCTACATGCAATCGGCATGTTCTTGTTAATCATTCTTTATTTTATTGGGGTATAATTCTTTTTCGTATTCTGGCTAGTGAACGTTTTATTTTGTGCTGTTTGTTTCCTGTAAGTAGCCAATTACTTTTTTTAATAATTGATCGCGAACGATAAAAAAATAAAAGACTCTTCACAAATGTTTTAGACTGCGGTGTAGACATCCTAAAGTCTTAGCTACTCGGGACGACCTAATCCTCAAACACACTACACACAGCATTAGTTACACACCACCTTTACAAACCGAACGTTATCCGGGAGCAGTCCCGTGTAGGCACTCGTTTCGGACTCGGTTTTTTCTCGAAATGGAATTAAAACGTCCCGCGAGGTAAGTGGCAGCACAAGTAAGAGGTACAAAGTGAAGTGAAGCCGGATAGTGCTCCAACCACAAAGGGGTACAGTCGGATGTTAGGAGCTCTGAAATCCCCCGATCCCGCCTCTATGATCCTTGACATAAATCTCTAACCTCGCCATCAAATCTTTTCAGAAGGCGGCTTATGCGCCCAGACACGAAATGTACGCTCTTAATGCGCTCGACTACATGTACTTACATGCAAATGTATATAAATAGCCGTGCCGCGCTTTGGGCAACCGACCAAATGTACTGTTGAGTTTGTGGAAGTGCTCAGAGGATGTCACTAACTGCAGGATAAGTTTTAATAAAAATGACATCCATTTTTTTTTTTCATTGAAATATGTCTACAATGATTTTGAAAGCATGTACATTTGTACAACACTCGTCTGACATATTCATCACACATTGTCAAAAATTCAAAACCGCGATATTACGCGCAAACACAGTAATCCTCGAAGAGCGCTACTTGCTACTCGTTAGTGAGACAGTCATTAGTGTAGTGGTTGTATCGTGGGCCGTTAATCAGAACCTTGGCCGCTCCATCAGTAAGTTATGATTGATAACAATGTGATTCATGTGGCCCTCCGGCCTGCTACTCCTGCCTCATCCATAACGTAGCCGGCGCTGTCACAGACAATCCATATTAACAGTCCGAGGTGCGTCCCCATCTATTGTTTATATCGCTCACGATTTTTTATCACGCACCCCAAAATAAATATGCACACCCCGATTACATCATGTTACATCCATATTTTTTCATTACACCTTGAATATAGCCATTTCTGAATCGTTTGACCACTAACGTAGCACGAATAAATAAAATATGAATCGTTTCCAATATCATAAATAATTGTCAAATTCATACCGCGCAGTCTATTTGCATGAATTATTGTCATAAAAAGTAATACGTGTCAGTAACAGCCGTTCGTATTTTTCATATAAGTAAACGAGGCAAAGTTGACAAGACTTCGTCTCCAAGGTTCAATAAGGCGAAATCCGAGATACCGTTTATGGACTCAAGGTGCGGGCTTTGTTTACATTTTAAAATTGCACTTTGCACTGCGGCAACGTCTAACCGGTGTCTTTGTGTCAACACTGGGACGTGTTCAAACAATGTAACCGTCAAAAATGTTATATCTGCGCCTTGAGCGTGTCTGTAATACTTGCGCCGAACGGTTGGCGTCTCTCGAATCTAGTGCAGTAAAACTATCTACTGAAAGAGATCAATGCACCATCAAAGAAAATTTCGTTCTCTGCCTCACAGAACTTTGCTTTATTTTTGAAATATTGCTATTGACATCACAAAATATATTGTATCAAAGTTTGAAACTTCCTATAGAGTCTCGTTTGCTCTATGCTAGTGACGGTCAAACTTCATAGAAATTTCACGACGGCTAACAAACAGTTCGTCGTTCACTGGCACCGAGGTCCGAGTCCCGTTTAAAATTGCACGTGCCATCGCCCACCCCTGTTTGGGCTCCTACAGACTGTGTCAACACCGCTTGAGCTGCACTCTGCATCACCTAGTTACGTGTCAAACATTGTTTAGCAGTTGTTTTGTTAGTGTTCTGTGGCTGGTTTGCTTACCGTAATCAAGAGGCGGCTGACAATCAAGCGTCGAACACGACAAGTTTTAAACTTTCGGCACTCGCAAGGTTTACTCGGGCACTTCACAATGCACCGCCCGTAGGCTGTATTACACGCTCATAATACGTGAATATAGGTAAAACAATGCCATTATGTTTCATGAACAATATATTGTTCATGGACAAAACTGATTCACGCCTTACCCCCGCGGCTAAAGTAGGTAGAGTTCATTATTCATGATGTCACAATGTACATACATTTAGTACCAATTAAGTTTCGTTTCCAAAGCAAACTGGAACGGTGTGTTAAGTGGGCGCGGTTGTTGAGCTATCGTCACTCGATTTTCGTTCGTCACTATCAGTCAACCACAATTAGGGGTAACCGCGAGTATTAATTACATTGTCTAATGGAGCGAACGCGGTTTGTTCGGTGACGCGTCCCCAAATGTGTACCTACGTACCGTAATTAGGTTAGAGCCACTATCAAAACTTAATTTATTATTTCCCCCTTTTACTGAAGTCCACTTTTCGTAGTAAATTTTGCGGAGTATTCCCATGAATTAGGTATACCTTATATACATACTTAAGGGTACTTTGCTACAAGTAAAAATTGTTGTTTATTATAAATACTTGATTTGTTTTTACTTTATTATTAAGAGAAATCAGAAGAGTTTACAATAAATATCGGATGCGTTTTCGGCTCGGAATTAAAACAGTTTTAATTTTTTATTCCAACAAACCAAAAAGAAATTACTCAAAGTGCCATTCGTCACAGTGCAATCTCATTTTGTGCCGATTTAAATTTTTAAATGCTTTTCCAATAGCAAAAGCGAAGTGATTAAATTGAGCAATTTTGCAGTCGTTTTGTTTGTTGGTTTATTTTTATTAATAGTTAAAAGCTTGCTCTTGGTGTACGTTTTTAGCGCACCGCCGGGGCCGCTCGTGAGCCGTCCCCCGATAAGTGATCCTTTATCCGTGGCTAATCGAGCGGATGTCTACCCGTCGAAAACAACATTGTTTAGTGAACAAACCCAACTATTCTAAATTAAAACCTTACACTGAGTACATTATTTATTTAGCTATCAGTACAAATTGAACATAATTCAAAGACTGTCACTTGATAAAAAACGATGCGCCCGAAATGTTTTCATTACAATTTCTCTGACGTCATCTGCGGACAAAAACCAAATGCATTCCGGCGCTTGCGTAATCCTTGCACTGGCAACAGAAGCACTCTGAGCTATGTGGGCTTATAAATATTAAACGCGGCGAGCTCGGGACCCCAACAAAAACGTTTATCTGGTCTCCGTGGAAAAACCGCCAGAATTAGCAACGGGGGGGTGGATTAAGGCGGACCGCATTTAATCCTTCACTAAGAAGGCTTTACTTAAACGAGTTCTAACGAGCTAAAGATAAAACAATTACCGGGGACGTGATTAAGAGATACGGAGGACACTTGTTACATCTTACGTTGACGCCGACGACATCGTAGTCGCGAACCCTACCCGTCTGTTCGAAGCGCTCAAACTTAACTTTCTGCCCCAGAAAATATAAGTGAAAAATTCTAATTTATTATCAGTGTTTGTCAAATCCAATAAATCGACTGAACGGAAATCCGTTCACCCTATTACGCAGTAAAAGATACCAATATAAAATCGGGCGTGACGTTTGTCGTTTTATCACCTTGTCACTCTTCCTAATATTTTTTTACCTCAATTACGACTCCCTCCGCGAGCGCAAATAACCATTTCGGAAGATTAAAATGAAATTCTCGAGAATATTGGTACTGCAAGAGAGACTGATCAGCCGGGTGTTATAAACTGGGCAGCACATTTTCCTTCATAGTTTGAATACCGGATTTTTACAGCAGTCAGGTGCTAAATGTTACGAATAACTTTGTTCGCCGGTGGATCTCATAAAGTCAGAACTAAAATGAAATATTAGTCTTGGAGCGAGTTGACCTGCAGACTTAGTCAGTCGACGAAAGATAACGGAGCAACCTAGCAGAAAGATCATCGAATTAATTGCCGTGAAATTACAGAATGTAAACGACGACTATGATTCCTTATTGCTAAGCAAGAAAAATAAATTAAAGAAAATATTCATAGAATATTTTATATATATTAAACGATGTAATGTTTTCGCAGATCCGTTCGTAAAATATACACAATCTTTTCTAAGTAACATTGAGATTTTTAGATTAAAATAAGACTTCTTAAAGTAACGACCGAGTTAAATTCAAAAGTGCCTCCGAAAAAGCTTATAAAAAGTAAGAAATTAATCTGCAATTCAAAATCCTTCTTGCGCTCTTCTTTTCGTTTCATTCTTTTCTTTGGCAAATCCACGACAAACGTTCAGCTGAGATACCTTCATTAAAGGTTTAATTGTGAATATAACAGTTTATTTCCACTTATGCGTAAGAAGACCTTTATTGAAATGTTATATGTGATTGCTGATTTCAGTCTCAATAGTGAATTGTTTATAAGTAATCTTAGAAATGGACTGTTTACTCAAAAGCCGTTTTTAAAACCTACCTCTTCAATCATTTTATTTCAGTTTTCTTGTACTGGGAACTCCAACCACTGAAATCCACTTAAGCTTAATAAGTTTGTTCACACTATTGTTGTGAAAATTAATAAACTAAAATATTACACACTGTTTTCGATAAACATAACCCAAATAATACCACTATTTTTTATATACCTTCGTTTCCGCGAATTTTATATCCCCGGTTCAGTGATAATCTGATCGCTCGGATTGCTATCCGATGAAAAGGTTTCATATCAATTAAGATAATCGCTTTCTGGATTTTTACAAACAAATAAAAACACTTTATGAATTCTAGATATTCCCCACTTGGGATACGAGATGTTTGTTTTTTGTTCAGCTACCATAATTTTTGGTGTAATGAATGCAAATTGCTGAAAATGAAACAATATTCGAATCACAGATTATGTTCTCATTTGACTTTTAAAATGTCACTCGACAACGGCTATGTATTAAATGGATTTCTATTAGAATTGTAAATTAATTACTCTTTACGTTCTCTTGCCGCGGTACATTTGGCATTCAAAATCGAATTCGGGCCCGCGAGGCTCTACAAAACTAATTACGTATCGAAGCTATCTTCTTCCACGCTTTCTTACGTGCCTTTCGCATTTCCATATAAGTTGAGCTTTAAACGAGCCAATCTATTCACGTCTACACATCAGGGGGTCGCATTTGCATATAGAACAGAAATTTATTAAATCTACAGCCAATATCCCACGTTCCGACATCGAACTTTTGCTTCTTCGACGACCCCCCTGATATTTTTATTGCACTGTAAAACTGTTGTTATGAGCCGTACTTATTAAAGTATCTACTAGATTTATTTCTTCTGCAGCCCTTCATAATTTTTATTCCCGACCTTCGCACATAAAAATAACAGAGAAAGACAATGGCGACGGCAATAATTAACGATGGCTACTCGCACAATCATTTACGTTACGAAGGCATTAAAAGCCCAAAACATTTTTATTCAGCTAATGGAGTCCGTCGTAAAAATGTCATAATTCATTTGACAGATGACGATTTACAAAGGAACTCCAATTTACTCCACAGGAATTAAGTAATTCCGGCTTTTAATTTTTATCCTCTAATAAAACTTTCTCTAGGCAGACTCCTTACATATTTTAGTAACGTTACTTTTTATCAATATTGGCACGTGCCATTTTTGAAATATGAAATAAGATATACTAGTAATACAAATTAATTCTAATACTCCGTATTACGACACTACTTAAGCGTGTTTTGTATTCACTGAAATGCTAACAATAACCTTTTAAAGCCGCAGAGAAACCGCCGGGATTCTTTACGTACACTAAGTTAATCCTACGAAACTATTTTATTAATTGTTAAGTTTCATTTACAATTGATCCCGAATGACAAAAATCTACTGTTTCAGTTGAAAAAGTAATGTTCAAGAGCAATAGAGTATTACAATACCTCTTATACCAGCGAAATACCTATTCTGTTAACTTGAAAACAAATAATAAACAGAAACGTTGAGAGCTCTATGCATAAGTCTATGCCATTTGTAACAATAAATTATGCCAGACGATTGCACTGAGTACGCGATCATAAATATGACTGTATGGTTCTTTTACAGCATTAGTTTCATTAGTGAAAATAAAACGTGTTGCATTCTGGTTTCATTATAAAAATATTATGTACACGCCCGCTGCGCTGACGAGCTTTATGCTCGCAGGAATGGGTTGAGTGCTGTTGCATTTTAATTAATTCTCTTTTCTATCGCGATGTGGTGTTATCAGCCTCCCGCAGGCGTCGCGGCCAAACAAATAGCTGTTGCTCTCGCAACGTAACAATTTTGACACGGCCATAATGCGAGTTTTTCTTCTTTGTTACGGGTAGTGTATCGATCCACTTTTTTATCTCGTGCTAAAAGGAATTTTGCTTTGTTGGCCTCATATTTCCGATGCAAATTATAAAATGGAATAAAAAAACAAGAACCCAGGTTTACCGGATGCCTTTTCTTTTAACCTGATCGTATTAAAAAGTTAAATTGAAAGCGATTCATTTTATATTGCTAATAAAAATCGTCACATCCTTATTATCACTCAAATAAACGACCCTCAAAAGAAGTGAAACTTTTCCGACTTGTAATATGTTTTTGATGAGATTTATAATTCGTTCTGTTTTCGTGTCAAACGAGAAAAGTTATTTCAATAATCGTAACTTTCTTTATTTATTTTTAGGCTTTAGATGGGCAGAATATTTACAACGGTTGCTGCACACTGCGCATCGACTACTCGAAGATGACGTGTCTGAATGTGAAGTATAACAACGACAAGTCTCGGGACTACACGAACCCGACGCTGCCGTCGGGCGATGGCGACGCGCACCAGCTGTTGACCAGTGAGTTGATGCCACTGCGGGCACGCCTCGCCCTGGCCCTCGCATCCAGGATGAGTTAGTCCTCACTACTCTGCGCACCTGGAAGCTTTCTCACCGCGCTACTTCACACATGTATTGTAGACTCTTGCGTCCTGCATCCAACGATACCCACCCAATGGGGCAGACGAATGGTTCAATCCACCTTTTTTTTTTCAAAGCAATTAATCATCTAAAACGCCAAGTTTTTAAGCGCGGTCCCGGTAATCTACGTCTGCCCCATTTACACTTGGCTATTGGACTTGACTTCGATCGCTCTTGCACCTTTTTACTTAGGTAGTTTACTGGTTTTCTTATCTCAAAAAGTCTTTCCATTTTAAATCTTCAAGCTCAGGTATGCTCATTACGTTAGAACTCTCAGAACATTTTCTATGTCCCTAGTAATAGCATTAATCTTGAATGCCTGAGAAATATGCTTTGTTCCCTGTGTAGCCTGATAGGTCCCCATATTTTATTCATTTTCACTGTTTTTGATGTTTTTATATAAAGGCGCCTTTCTTTCTTTATGTTGCAAATTACGGTGATTTTGTATTCTTAGCTATGAATGCGTATGTTTTTTGTTGCGTCAATATACGTATGAAGTTACAGTGTGAAATAAATCTTCAATAACGCTTCCAAATTACATTTGCTATTCCACGTTAGCTCTTTTCTTGTTTATTATTCATATTTCAATGCTAAATATTCCCGCGGTGACTAATAACTCGTCATAAATCCGTATAGCACCGTAGAGGGTTGTAATATGTGTGGATCATTCCGACATTGCGAATGCTCTGCTTTTGTTATAATTTTGTTTTCGGTGTGATTTGTTTATATTAAACTAGCTTCCTATTTACTCGTCTCACATCGTATTTCGAATTTTGTTCACATGAGTTTCATATGTAGTAGGACATAAATTATAATTTTTTTATTACCTGAACATTTTTTAGGCAGGACTTCTTTATTTTTCTTACTTTTTTCCTTTGATTTTGTTACTGAAATTAATAAAAAAACAGCATCGTAACATGGGTCCTATCATCACAGGCGGTGGTGTGCTGGCGCCTCAGTTTCTGGGCCTGGGCTCCGGCCTGGCGTCGCCGTACGGAGTGGGTGTGGGCGGCGTGGGCCTGCCCGCGTTCGGCGCGCTGACGCTGACGCCGGCGTCGCCCGCGCTGCGCGCGCTGGCCGCGCCGCCGCTGCCGCTGGCCACCGTGCTCCTCGTGTCCAACCTCAACGAGGAGGTTAGTACCGATACGAAACCCACCTCAATACTGGCAGGCGGATTTATACCTCTCTTTCACATAACCGCCCTTTTCTAGAATACAGAATTCGAAACTTGAAATTCAAAAATCACTCCCGATTGTACTTAAAACAGTTTAGACAAAATTCCTACATTGTTTCGACTTAGTAGTTTAATGTTTATTGGCAAATTTATTCATTACGCTAACACAATAGCCAGTAACGCCCGTGTCAGACACCATTGTAACTGTGGGTTCACTTTCGATTCAAACAAACTAATGCATTAACCACACGAAGGGCGTTACAGGTTGTTCTATTTATATATTCTACTTAAACTCCTTAAAGATAAGTTGCTAATTTATTTATAGATATGATGTCAGATATCTTTTACGACTATTTATAATACTGTCTCTTTTCTCTTTCCTATTGTTTTAGATGGTCACGCCTGACGCTCTCTTTACCCTTTTCGGTACGTGTGCACATACATTCCGTATTTTATATTAAAACATTAATATTGCTCCTGAGCCCTGTCGCCTGAAAGACAAATTGTCAGCTAACATTCTCGACTTCTGTACTGATAACCGCATCCGACCACTTGTCGAAGCTTTGCTTGATAACACTATCGAATCTAAATTCTAAACGCTTTATTAACTCATATGACAATTTGTGTTTCAGACACCCTAGTCGTAGCTAAGTTAGTTAGATCGTCTATTGTTTACCCAGTGTTGTCTTTATTTCAGTTTTTTTAATTTTATTTTCTTTGTGGGCTGTCAGTTTCAAACTAGATACGGTACAGCGAAATACGCATCTCTGTGTGATGAACATGTCATATATTCCTTTTATTTTTTATATTTTTTATTATATTACCTAGTTTTAGTACTTTATATACCTACCTGAAAATCGGTAATCGGACAGCGACACCACAAACATGGTAATCGCTGTTAAAAGCTTTTTATAAATTAGAGGTGCGTTAACTATGAGCAAACGAGAGTTTAAGAACTCTTTGCCAATTAAATAGTGAGTAGAAGTGAATAATTGTTTGCAGTAATTTGCTTCACACAGCGCGCCAGTACACGGCCGGTGCTGTTAACCGCTAAAGCATTAATCGAAAGCTTAACGTGACCAATTTAGAGCTTGGAGTTGTTTCTTCTTGTATCTTCCAACTGTCCCGTTTCACGACATTATTTATATTAAAAGCCGTTGTACTAAAATATGCTGTGTATTTTAAAAAAATCGTGTTGAGTGTAGTTATTTAGTTAGCTATAGGTATACTTTAGACAACATTGAGAGTGCTCCTATTGTTAGACTGTGTTTCTCTCACCCAAATCAATAATTATAAACAAAACCAAAATTCATGACATTCGAAACAAAACACACTCTACACAAAGGATACTTATCCATAGTTACTACATCTGAATAGTTTGAAAGCGTGTTTGTAAGACTTTTGTTTGCGTATAGGCGTGTACGGCGATGTGCAGCGGGTGAAGATACTCTACAACAAGAAAGATTCAGCCCTCATTCAGATGGCCGAACCACACCAGGCCCATCTAGGTACGTATTCTATTACAAACTCTATTGTCATGACCCCAAGGTTGATTCTACGTTAAAAAGGGATGTATTTATTTAGGATTATGAGTGTACTTATGGTTCTCCTCTCCGCTGTGGTTTGTTTTTCTTGTAACATGAAGTGTCGTTGTTTTCTTGCTAGTTATAGTCTTATTCATTAACATTTTCTTAAGCGATACTTTGTTTTTTCCCCTTCACTTTGTTCAGTATAGATTTGACTTAGATAATCTCTTATTAATAATGCATTATAAGAACAGCAAAAATGTATTCATTAAACTGTAAATTATAAATCAGAATTAGACATTACCAAATGAGCAGATTATATTTTTGTAGCTTCGAAATGGTCACTTAACATGTAATTTTCAAACAGCTATGACCCACATGGACAAGCTGCGCGTGTTCGGCAAGGCGATGCGCGTGATGCTCAGCAAGCACCAGACTGTGCAACTGCCCAAGGAAGGACAGCCTGATGCTGGACTCACCAGGTAGGTCAATTTATTTAATCACTACATATTACAAAACAAAGTCCTCCGCCGCGTCTGTCTGTCTGTCTGTTCGCGATAAACTCAAAAACTACTGCACCGCTTTTCATGCTGTTTTCACCAATGGATAAAGTGGTTCTCGAGGAAGGTTTTAGTATATAATTTGTCAAGAAATTGACAAAAATTGAATTTGTGATTTGGCGGACGAAGCCGCGGTCTGCCAGCTAGTAATAATATAACGGCACATATTAAATACATGTGCCGTGCATCCATCTAAATAAGAATAGCATTATGGCGGCATCATCTACATCGCCACATACGTGCTAGTCATCATCTGAAGTCACGCCAAAGCCTGTATCGCGCAAGCAGAGTTGAACGCGCGACTAGCACATATAAAACGTACCGACAGCAATTGTCGGGCAGTTGCTCACCAGACACGACACCCGTCTGGTCGAATCCTGCCTTTTCTGTAGAGGATGAGTGAATTTTACACCTTGCTTCTCATACGTCTGTAGCATCATGAAAACTATTAAAAAAGATTATTATTATTATGTCATTCCCCCACAGAGGCCCTGATTATCTATAACCTGTCGACTTATACCAATTTAGTTTCCCAAATATAAACATTTTCTATTTACCGTGTCAGTCTTCAGTAGGCACGTTATAGTAGTGATTGACATGACCTTTAAACCTACATCACTCGGTCTGAATCACAGCTTGACTGTGTGATCCCATTTTGTGTCCGATATTTGTATTATTAAGACTTGTTAAACCGATATTCCCAATACGCTATTATATGCGTCAAATAGTTTGAAAGTTCTCAGAATGGAATGTCAGGATGTACAAGCAGTGGTCTACCACGGATATTTCGCTGCCTTCTAAACTAAAAAGAATGTTGTCTTTATATAAATATTGGACTAGTTATCGCAGTATATTGTTATTTTTCCTACATTCGAAAATATTTAAGTCATCATCTGCCTAGCCTTTTCCCAACTATGTTGGGGTCGGCTTCCAGTCTAACCGGATGCAGCTGAATACCAGTATTTTACATGGAGCGACTGCCTATCTGACCTCCACAACCCAGGGGTAATACGATACCACTTGGTAAGACTGGTTGTCAGACTTTCGGGCTTCTGACGACCCGTAACGACTGTCAAAGATCCACAAATGACAGCCGGGACCAACGGCTTAACGTGCTTTCCGAGGCACGGAGGAGTCTCGGTATGTAAAGATGGTCACCCATCCACGGACCAACCCCGGCAAGCGTAGCTTAACCTGATGGATCGACCCGTGCGGCTGTTATTACGTAGCCACGAGTTCCTCCACCAAATATTTAAGTAAAGCTACTTTTAATAAACTTACACTTGGCCTGTCTTAACGTCAACTGCTTTGACGTAGCATGCGTCTACGCTACGCCAAAATTCGTAGCGCTACATTGTCGCTGCTACGTGCGTAGGCGTAACGCTACGGAGCGTAGCATGGAACGTGCTACGAATCTGGCGGGTTGCGATTTCGTGTATGAAATTTTTTTTTCTATTAATTTTTCAGGGACTACTCCCAGAGCCCGCTGCATAGATTCAAGAAGCCTGGGAGCAAAAACTACCAGAACATCTACCCACCAAGCGCGACTCTTCACCTGTCCAACATTCCGTAAGTTTCCAAGTATTTAAAAACAAAATTGTCATGTTAATTGAAAAAAATGAGGGTTTTTTTTTTGGAATGGCAGACATTGCTTCAATTTGTTGTTTGTTTTCAGAGCTACGGTGTCTGAAGATGATATCAAGGAAGCTTTCACCAAGCGAGGATTCACGATTAAGGCTTTCAAGTTCTTCCCGTAAGTTGGAATTCGTTTAAATAGTTTTTAGATTTTAATTATGGATTTTTTTTATATATTTTCGATAGAACCGAGACCTTTTTTCTTATAAAATTTAAATTTTTCTGTTACAGGAAGGACCGCAAAATGGCGTTGGTGCAGCTTCCGTCGATCGACGACGCGGTGGCGGCGCTCATCAAGATGCACAACTACCAGCTGTCCGAGTCCAACCACCTGCGAGTGTCCTTCTCCAAGTCTTCGATCTAAGTCCGCGCGACCGGAATATCACACAAGCGGGGCAGTCGCGTCACGTCGCACAGTCTGCGACCGGCCTACACAACACTCCCAACAAACGGCATTTAAATCCTCCCAACATTAGGCCCCCCACACACTCAGCGACGGCGCGAGCCTCCATGACGCGACTGACCAACATCGTACCTCTCACACAAATCGAGAATTTCCCTCGACTGAAATTAAAATATATCTGTATTACGCTTACACGGATCACTAGATATTAAGTGCTATTCTATTTTCTTAATAAATACGTACGTTTACAGTTACTGTACATCTAATCTAAGATACTATCATCACAGTCAAACGCTGCTCTTATATCTACTGTATTTTCGATACGATTCTAAACGGACGTATTAACGTAGAGAGGAATTATATTTTGTGTGATATTCATTCCATATTTTAAATAAGTATATCAATTATTTTATTTTTATAAACTCGTAATATTTCCCGGTGATTACAATATATAGTTTCGTTATAATGAATTATCAAGATGGTATGTTTTGCAATTAGATTGCGCCTGGCAACACGCGTGTACCGATGGCTCGCAATGTCAAACATTGCTCGCTTGTTAGTCCTCAGTACGGCAGGTTATATAATATACCACCTTACAATTTTATATTCATCACATTATTAGCACATTGTTGAAATATCTTGGTCACATAATTAATTTGCAGTTATTACTATTAAATTGTATTTTATACATATATTTTATTGTCTATTTTAATATGCACAATTTACTATTATTGCATTTCTTTGTAAGTTAATATAGTTTTGTACGCATACACATTTTTTTCTTATTTTATTACTGGAATGTTATGTTTAGAAATGTGTATGTGTGTGCAATATTAGTTATAGACATAATTTTAATAATATATTTTAGATGTAACCGTGTTCTGTCACCGGTGGCCGGTGTCTTGCTTCCATTCTTGTTTCGTTGTTAGGAGAATATTGTCTGTTCTTTACTTCATTCATAGTTATGGACGATTAGTTAGTGTAATCACAACTCTTATCGCTAGGCATCTAGTTGTATATCACTATTTAAACGTTATGTTCAGTGACATAATAGTGACATGATGCATTTATTTTGATGTTAATTTATATTAATGGTAGCTACAACATATATAAATGCTCGTGCATACGTTTTAATAAGTGGTTAATTTTAGACAATTATTTATTTGTGAGCGGTGGGAGGCGCAGCGGTGTGGCCAACCTTCGCGAACATATATTTTAGAATAATTTTCACTATTGCTATGGAGTTGCGGCGACGGTCTATCAAGTATTAGCCAGATCTGATTTTGCTCTACGACATATTTAATCAGCAGTATTTACACTAGGTCACAATAACTTCATGAAACAGTATTTTAGTTAATGAACTGTCCTTCTCGATGCTTCGTTTTGTATATAGACACACTCCCACTTCGATGTGTTAAGCTTCTCACACTTCGGACTTCGCTAAGCTCTCGATTGGATTTCACACATCTTTGCCTTCTTAAATTAATTTAAAAAATATGTCTAGTCCAATGCAAAAGAGATTAAGTTTGTGAATTAAGTGATTACGTTATCAAAATCTTATGAATTCGTCTCAAAATATTTACAAGTCTGGTAGGAAAGCTTTTGTAAAAAGATTGTTTATGGTAACGAATTTGTTGGTAGAGGGAAGCCCGCGAGAGCCGCTACCGTTAGGACCAGTTTAAGTGTTCAGTTACACGTCCAGATTATGTGATTAGGCAAAGCATTCGTGAAACAGATACCTGAATATGACGAGTTAGAGGATACTGCCGCCACCGCGGGAACAGCGCCGCGAGCCGGCCGGCATGTTAATTATTATTGTAAGTCACTTATCAAACAATGCATTACATATCTCGACGATGCCACGGTCGGTATTCATAGGATAGAAAAAGGGAATGTATATTGTAGGATAAATAAAACGTTATGGTACGAGGTGTACATAGATTGAACCACAAGAGTGACACACCCTACCTGCAGTACGTAGTCACGTGGGCAGTGGCCCGGGCAGTGTATGCGCGTATACCACATCAGGCAGTCTTAACTATTCCATTACTTTTGAACATATCCCATTGTCGAAAAATAGTCACAAAAAAAAAGTAAAAAAAATAAACTTTTATTTTAGAAAACATTTGTGAAGTTATAAAAAATCACATATTTACACTATTATGAAATGTATAATATATATCACGTAACATACATAAGAAATAAAGATAGAGCTTAGTAAGATGATTAAACTGAAAAAATATTAGATTGTCATTACGATGTAAGGTTTAATAGAAAAATTTAATCATACAATTGTATTAATCAGTACCTACCTATAATAAGAACGTAAAAGTAGTTATTTGGTTTAGATAATGTTAGGTGACCAGGGTGTGGTGATATTTTGCACGTTTTTGAAAATGTTTTTCTATACGGCGCAGGATTCTGTGCCTGTGTTTTGAAATGGTGAGGAGTGGTGGTCGAGTGACGTGAGAGCGGCGGTAATCGCATTTGTAATTTTAATAATAATTGTATTATTATTATGTATTTAAATTAAACAAGAATCACAAAGAGGAGATTACATATCTACTGTACTCAGCGTAGAACGCTACACACATGCCGCGGTTCCCTTCCGTCGATGGTTCGCTCTCAGCTCGCGTGTAGAACAGTTACTCAGTCGCTTGTGCTCAATACATTCGTAGACACGGTCGATTACTATTTACTGTGTGTGTAGCGTTTTCAGGCCTAAAATTTTCTCAATAACATTGGTATTGACTAATAGATAATTATAGGAATTTATGTGTTTAGAGAAGTATTTTAAATATCTAGATTTTAATGGTAATATTATTAAAAAATAAATAAATAGATCAGTGTTTAGGATGAGATGCCAAATTTAAAGTCAATACAGATTATTTTAGGTAAAAGGTAAAAGTAATCTTAACATTTATTGAAAAGTTGATGAAAATGTTACAGTTAAATTATATTTGAGAGTTTTATTAAGCGCAATATATGCAATTTTATTCATTGTAAGTGAACATTGTTTCAATTTGTTAGTTAAAGTTATGCGTTGAAAAATGATGTGAAAGTTGTTTTCGAATGTGTTAATTGATATCCATCGCGCGATGTGACTGTTGAGTCGGCGCGGTCTTCACGTCATGCTATACTCTGCGTTATCGAGTACTTCGTATGTATCCCTTGCGTTCCATACATATCTCCGCATATCATACTGAATATGCTTATATTTTATTGCGCTTTATAATATTTATCTCTACTACATACATATATTAGCTGTATTTAGTATTTCATAATGATATGAATAAAGGCCAACATATCAATAAATAGAACCTTGGCTAAGGCGCATATATTATACTCTGTCAAACTCCTCGATATTCTGCTTAGATGTTGTCTGACTTCCTTCCACCTCAGCGGCGACTGCTCGATGGTTCATGTAACGTTCACGTGTCGTCGTCGTCTTCTTATTTTAATTTTAAGCCTTTTGTGTGGTTAATTTCACTCTTTATTTTTAATTTCATAATTAAACTATTATTATCATTGATACTTTTTGTTCTTTATTTTCAATCCTTTCCCTTTCTACCTACATCCCTTTTTTATTTCAATTTCCATACCAATTGTCTACGAAACGACAGCGGGGCGGAGTAACGACAATACAACGTTTAGTTCACTCACTCACTGCCTTTATTCAGTTGGTTGTTCATGAATGTCTGTGATTATGATTTCATCCCTTTATTTCAGACCACCTGAAGAAGTTTCAAGAAGCTATTTGTAAATAAAACTTATAAATGTTAAAGGGGATCAATATAATGAAATGATGTACATTAGTACACAATTGGTATTCTAGACATATTCGTACTTATAGAACTTAATTATTACTATCCTGGCGAAATCTACACACTCGACTACACTAATTAAAGTATATCTATTACGCTTCGGTATATATAAATAACTTGTGAATAAAAATTCTCTACCTTTTTTCAACTGAGTCTACTGACTTGAGAAAAAAATATTTAGGCGAAATAAAAACACGTTGTTTAGTTGAATTGTAAATGGGAGTAAGGGACTTAAAATATTGCCAATGATAATTATGTTTTATATAATATTATCAAGTGGAATATTGTATTTCGCACAGGGTATAATGTGAATTAAAATTATAGCGCTGCCCGTGGCATTTGATCGCCCGTGGCAGTTATTTTGTGTCCGTGCTGCGTCCCTTATTCCTACTGTGTGGAAAGAACTGAACCATTCCGTAATGAAACGTTATTAACGAAATATTGTGTGCCTGCCACTTTAATAACGATACCCGAGCAACAACACGAGAGAACGACCAACCAGTGAAATTGTACTGAATGTATTTTAATTAACTAATTGTTTCGAAAACATTACGTGCGGGAAAGTGGCAGCTACACTCGTGTTAAATTAATCTGAGGATGTAAATATTATACACGACTATGTTAATAATTACAAATTAAATTAATAGGATCTATAGTAAAGATTAACATAATCATTACTTTAAGATTTACTAGTTAAATATCCTATCTTAATTTCAGTAGTCGCTCTAGTTAATTATATACCTACCTAACTTATCGAGAACCCTTCTTAGGAAGTATTACTGTTACTACCTCCCTTGGTTTCCTCTTGATTTAATAATGTTTTAGTTGTTTCATTAAAAGAATTAAATAAAGGTGTGCAAATTAAAGGGTTGTGTGTAAAGTTAAAATAGTTAAATAGATGTAAACAATCGATCGAGTAACGTTTATCTCATCAGTTTCTTGGGAAGCACATCTAGTTTTGTTCACTATCGTAGTAAGACTTGCTGAAACAATTCGAACATGTCAATATTAATTAGTCTTAATTCAATATGCCAAAGACCAATCGTTGGGAAAAATAACAGGGATATAATAATATTTTTCCTTTCAACTTGTCTAATGTTTTATCTCTAAAATAAATACACGTTTAAAATCAAAATGGCAAGCTTTAACGAGCTATATTTCAAGATAAAACATATTTTGATGATTGTTTTTTGAAAATTAATTTTATGAAACGCGTACGGTCCGTCTGAGAGGCCGGTCGCTCACTAAACTACATTATGTAAAACAGTTATATGAATTATAAATATATACAACAATATTAATATCTAAGTGACTACCCTATTGAATTCTAGATTTATTCTTTGTGATTTTATAATAAAATATAGTTGAAAATGGAGTGTTTATTTCATTTATAATTCCCATCATCCTTCTGAAAAGATGAGTAATCAAAGATAAAAGTAATAAAAGTCTGAAACTGCGAATACGTAGGAACTTGGACAGACAATACAATACTTCATGGCCTGAATTATCAACCAAAAGATAAACTAATATCACAAGGAATTGGAACTACTGTTCTACAAGCAACCTCAACATAGTTGAAGTGCCTGTTACACGGTCGCCAACCACGTCCCGAAAGAGGTGACATTGGTGGTTTACAGCCGAGTCGATGACTAGGTACCAAAGGAGATGGAAAACGGTGGGCCCAAATGTAATAAGTTGAGATATGATCTAAAAAATTAGTCATATTTTTTTATCTAAGAATATGAAAAATCACTTCAATTCTCAATCTGGAAGCGGAGAAATATGAGAAAGATAGTTTTCGTGAGATTATCGATTCAATAATCGATTACACAGTTACGAAAATAAAACTTTTGCACTAAACAATTAACTCGAAGTAATTAAATGCACTATATATACTTATATGCAATATAGTGCATATAATTACAGTCATATTAATAAATCAAATATCAATTAATTACTGAAAAACCAATATTAATGATTATCGATTTCATATCGATTCAAATCTCTCTTATATTTTTAGTCTATGTCACTGACATGACAGCTGACTGACATTGACACTAGACAGTTGCCGACTGTTCTTGTTTGCTCACTCGTTTAGTGTTTTCCGATGCGTTTTGAGTGCTTTCCCGATACTTTCCCGATGCTTTCATTCATATGATATTTCAAACATTTTCTAGTAAATATAATAACTATTAGTGCAAAAGAACACATTTTGCACTTCAGGAATCAGCTGTTAGTTATAGATTGTAACATAACCTCACTTTTACTTAATCTCTTTATCTCTTATATCTCTGTTCTCAGATTGACAAAATCCGCAGAATTTTCAGTGAAAGCTTGATAATATATAAGTTATTAATTGACACCACTTTCATCTTCTTACACCTAGGCCCATGATTGTATGTAATCGTTTCAGTCTCCTTTGAAACAGCTCTGCCGGTCGCTAGCCAAGTTCACCTCTATCGGGGACGCGGTTGGCAACCGTGTAGCATGCACTTTATAATGGCAAAAGCAAAGTACCTACATATGAACCTACTCTGAGAAAGTAGTTGATGTTAGGTACCACTGCGTATATTCACAAGAATATTGACACTACAAGGTAGGTATATAATTATCAGAGTTGGAAAAAAAACAGTTTTTATCAAATTGTATAAAACAAACAGTTTAAAATGTTTTAAACATGAGTTTTTTTTTTCGTTTTTTTTTCCTTTGAGCGATTTATCAATCAACACAAATCGATCAGACCTAATATAATTAATTTCTAGACTATTTAAAAAAATCTATCAGAATATCATACTAGTTTCAGTTATTACTAACTAATAGGTAATAGGTAATAGGTAAAACGGGCT
Organism: Lithophane leautieri; assembly: GCA_949152455.1. Taxonomy (NCBI): domain Eukaryota; kingdom Metazoa; phylum Arthropoda; class Insecta; order Lepidoptera; family Noctuidae; genus Lithophane; species Lithophane leautieri. The sequence continues at coordinate 12,486,292 of OX424463.1, read as the reverse complement.
GGTATCCGCAACTCCACGTCAAAGCGCGTATTTTGCGTACGGGTGGGAAATTGCTTATTCGATCCACCCCAGCTCCTCCAAGAAGGCCAGCAACGCCTTGGTGTTACTGACCATCTCACGTAAGGTACCTGGGTTACCGAAGTACTTTGCCCTGTATGTGGCTACTACCGGGCAGTGTAGTAGCACATGAGATGCTGTCTCGTCGTCCTCCATGCAGGCCCTGCACAGCGGACTGTCTGTGACTCCTATGACAAAGAGGTGTTTATTAAAGGACCCATGGCCAGTTATAGCTGCTGTAACAGTTCGCAGCTGTTGCTTCGTTAGTCGGAGCACCCGCTTCGTGAGGCGGCAATCAATGGCAGGGAGTGCCTGCTTCGCCTGCCTGCAGTCACCTTGGTCCAACCATATTTTGTAGTGTTGATCCCTAGTGCGTTTCCTTACCAGAGAGCGTAGGTACCCGAAGGGGAGTGGCGCAATGGGTTCAGGGCCCACCGGTGCCATGCTCGACCCCCTTCGGGCTAGTTCGTCGGCTGCGTCATTGCCCCGCGAGCCGCTGTGTCCTTTGATCCATTGAATGGTTATATTATTGAGGCTACCCACCTGGTTAAGGCGTTGGTGACACTCGTATATCAGCCCAGAGTCAACAGTGTGGCTGTTTAGCGCTTGCAGAACAGCCATACTGTCTGAGAGTATACGTATCGAGTAATCCTTGACTTCCCTGGCCATGATGGCCGAAGCGGCAAGAGAAATACCCATGCATTCGGCCTTGAAAACTGTGTTATGGACTCCCAAAGGTGTGGCTATTTGTATGTTGAAGTCCTCCGAGAAGATTCCAGCACCTGTGCCACTACCTGTTTTAGAACCATCCGTGAAGATGCGTAGTTCTGCAGGACGCAAGCCCTCGCATTGGCGATCCTCGTGCAGTTGGATTCTATATTTTTTATCGAAGATGAATTGTTTGGGTACCCGGTCATTTATGGCTTTCGTAATGGGGAACTCGTTATTGAGACCCTCGAGCAGCGCGGTGTGTTGTGTTACTCTCTTACCCCAGAGCTCTGTTGCATTAAGACGCACCGCTGCCATCGTCGCTTCCTGCTGTATGAACAGGTGGAGCGGGGATAAGCCTAGCATGGCCTCAATCGCCGCGGTTGGAGTAGTCCTCATGCAGCCCGTGATCGCCACGCAGGCTAGTCTTTGCATGCGTTGTAGTCTGTTAGATGCTGTCACTAGCTGGGTGCGGGGCCACCAGACCACAGCCCCGTACGCGATCATGGGGCGGATCACTGCAGTGTACAGCCATAGTATGATTCTAGGGGATAGGCCCCACTTCTTACCTATCATTCCCCTGCACTGCCAAAAGGTGATGCAGGCCCTGTTTAGCTTGTTGTCTAAGTGGCTACTCCAGTTTAACTTACTGTCTAGCGTGACCCCGAGGTACTTGACTTCGTTGGCCAACTGAAGTTCTGTATCGAACAGTTTTGGTAGGCGGTAGGGCCCTAAAGTACGTTTTAGGGTAAACATGACTAGTTCAGTTTTAGTGGGATTCACTGATAGTTCAAATTCCCTGCACCACTTTTCTACGTTGCGTAGTGCTTGCTGAGTGAGATTACAGATTGTTCCCGTCACCTTCCCCGAGACAAGGATTGCGAGGTCGTCTGCATACCCTATTGTATAATAGCGGCTGGCGTTGAGCTTTGTAATAAGGTCATTGATAACCAGATTCCATAGAAGGGGGGATAGCACCCCTCCCTGGGGACAGCCTCTGGCTATCATTGCCGACTGCTGCTCCCCTTCAAGGCGAACCACTCGTTTGCTTAACATATTCGTAATCCAGTCCGTTAGTACCTGCTCTACTCCATGCCTGGAGAGGGCGCTGCTGATGCTGGAGAAGTTGGTTTTGTCGAAATCTCCTTCGATGTCTATGAAAGTGCCCAGGCAGGTTCCTTTCTGATGAATCGCTGCCTCTATCTGACCGACCACTAGATGAAGAGCAGATTCGGTGGACTTACCTGAGCTGTATGCATGCTGATTATAGTGCAGCGGTATGGTTTTCAGGGCGCCGTCTCTCAGATCCCTATCGCAAAGCCTTTCCAGAGTCTTTAGCAGAACGGAGGTTAGGCTGATCGGTCGGTGGGATTTGGCGTTTGTGTAGTCACCCTTACCTGGCTTTGGGATGAATATAATTTTCACTTCCCTCCATCCTTTAGGAACATATCTTAAGGCCAGGCACGCTCTCATTAATGGCACCAGTCTTATGGCGACGGAAGCCCCCCCCCACTGTAGTAGAGCGGGAAACACTCCATCGGGACCAGCTGCCTTAAAGGGATGGAAGCTCTGGATGGCCCATTGAAGTTTCCCCAACGTGATCACCCAGCTTGCATAACGCCAATCATTGTCTGATGGTGTTAGAGTTACATCTTGCCAGTCGATTACCTGCGCGAAGACACATCCGGGGATGTGAGTCTCAATTAGGACGCGTCTTGTTTCTTCAGGCGACGACGTGAGCGTGTTATCGGGTTTGCGTAGGCTGACGGCCCCAGGTGTATTCTGTTGCGCCAGTACTTTCCTTACCCTGTTAGCTTGCTGACAAGATTCAATGCTACCACAGAACTTGCGCCATCCTGAGGTGCTTCTGAATCTTATGCATTTTTTGTAGATGGATTTGGCCGCATAGTAAATGTCCCAGTCCTCATCCGCACATGTATTCATGGCTCTGTTCAGAGCCGCTCTTATGCGCTCCAGATCAGCGCCCCACCAGGGTTGCTTCCCCGGTGTATTGCGCGGCGTGGTCTCTGGGCAGGCACTTTCGTAGCTGTCTATGATTGACTTAGTAAGGTGAATTACTTGTACCTCAATCTGTGTTGGGTCCGTAAAGGTCGACGGATTGTTTAAGCTCGCAAGCTTGCCTACAAGATTGCGTGTATAGGTGTCTCGATCCGTGTTGCGCGGGTTCCGCCGCGGTGGTGTTGGTGGTACACGGATCTGGATGTCGAAGCGGATCCATCTATGATCAGAGCAGGAGGCCTCCTTGGAGACCTGCCACCCAGTGATGGTTGCCGCAGCGCTCTCAGTTGCCAGGGTGAGATCGATGATTGTGCGGCTTCGCCTGGTTACGAATGTTGGTTCGGAGCCAGTGTTTAATAGGGATAGGTTAGTCGAGAATAAGTATTCAACCAAGGCCTTACCCCTCTCGTTTTGCGTGTCCATACCCCACAGTTGATGGTGAGCATTGGCATCGGCCCCGACGACGACCTCGAACCCACATCTCTCGCAATGGCTCACGAGACGGGCGAGGTCATGGGGAGGCGGCACCTCCGCTTCGGGCATGTACGCTGAGGCAAAAACTATTGCCATTTCCGTGGCGTCGTCGCGCTGTATAAGCAGCTTAGCTACAGAGACATCTCTGCAACAGAAGTCAGTTAAAAGCTGTGTTTTAAGGTTACCTGTGACATACGAGATGCACGATCTGGGGTGATCATGATCTGAGGTGACTCGGAGCTTACCGCCAAGATTGGAGAGTCCTTGTATGCGGCCCGCCCTAATCCACGGCTCCTGGATCAAGGCAATGGCCGTGTGTTGTACCTCCAGCCACTTGCGAAGCTGAGCCGTCGCGGTCTGACTGTGGTGGAGGTTCGCCTGGAGGACTTTACAGGCCGACGAAAGGGACGCCATCGCTGGTTGCACCCTCCTCGTCCCCCCCAGTTTGAGTCCGGCAAAAAGGTCGCCCTCGTCGAAGCCGTCCCCTGCCGGGCCCGAAGCTGGGGACAGGATCATGTCGTCCAGCTCCTCGCCCAATGAAGGGACGGCATCCGCGGTGGCGGCAGCAGGAGCGGCCAGCTCTGCAGCAGCAGGCTCGGCCGTGGCCGCTTCCAGATTGTGTGTAGGGGGAGCAGGTTCTTCTGCTTCCCCTTTGCTCTGGTGCTTCGTCGCCTCGCAGACGGTGCCCGTGGCGGCGTCCCATCCTTGCGGGACGTCGGTGAACCTACCGTTCCGACCCTGGAACTTCACGTACACCGTCCCTAAACCAATAGAGAGACGGCGTCCGGCCTCCATCAGGGTCGGGATTTGGTCCTCAGGGATGCCGACCACCACGAACCACGCCGCGGCTTGTTTGTCGGCGTGCAGTAGGACCCACCTCCTGATGTCCACCCATGGATTCTGGTAGCTGAGAGCTCGCCCAATATTGGTCGGCTCTCCGTAGACCCCCTGCTCGTCCGGGATCACTACCCCACACCGCGTACGCTTCTGGACCTCCGACTGGCTCAAGACGACTAGCGGAGTGCTAGTTGGCAGAGCCAGGTCGGAGACTGCCTTCCTTAGCCAGGCTAAAGGTGTGGTCGTTACCGCACCACAGCTTCAGGACACCCCCGGCGAACAGCGGCTTGGCGTTGAAGGTCGGTCCCGGTGTGTCTTGTTTGGCGGAGCAGGCCTCGAGGATGATCTGCTTCTGGATAGCAGCGAATACCTGGTCCGATACGTCCTTGCTGAGGACCCCGTGCGCTCGCAGGTGATCGCGACGTCAAGAGTAGCGCTGGCAGCTTGGGCGTAGCTTCGTTGGGCGACCCTATTGGATTGATCAAGCCGCGGCCGCTTGTGCTCCCCTCGAGGTGTCAAGGACTCGTTGAGAGCTCGCTTGGCCGCGGCCTGATCCTTCCAATCGGGTCGCTGTGTTTTGTTGCCACCGGCTCGTCTCTCCGGAGCGCTGGTTGGCGGATGACTGGGCGCTGGTCGGCTCGTGCCGGCCTCTGCCTGTGCCCGCTTCCCAGCGGAGAAGTTTAGCTGGCCGCCAGTCGAAGTTCCCGAGCTGGCGGCGGTGGCCTGTTTATTACGGGAGCCATTCCCTGGCTTCCGTTTAAGGGCTTGACGGCGCTCCTTCCTCGTCAATCTCTCCCTCTTTCTGCCTTGTTCCGTGGCGGCAGTTGGACCTGAAGGGTCGGTGCAAGGGCGTTGGGCTTGTGGAGTATGTTTACCCTTGCCCTTGCGTTTCTGCACAACCTGCCAGGCGCGCGAGAACGCGTCCTCGGTGCAGCTGGCCGTCTCCGCTTGACCGGTGACGGCCGTCCAATGGGAGGCTAGAGGAGCCACAGGAGGAGGAGGGTGTTTGGCTGGGAGCCCGGTGCCGGTCTTACCCGGCACGGGGGTCAGTGTGGAGATGGTCAGACTGGCAGTGGTATGAGTCGTCGCCGTGGTTACCGTCTGTTTGGAAGAGTCGGTACTGGTCCCAATCAGCGCCGACGTCCTTTGTTTGTACTGGGACTTGGGTTTGGTCTTAGCTGCGGTTTTCGCCACAGCCGGACCGGTGCCCGCGCTGGTGCCCGCAGCGTTAACTGCGACGCCACCAGGGGCAGGGGAAGTGCAAGCACCTCCCTTGGGTTTTTTAACAGGCCTTGAAGAATCCATGTTATTTGTAATTTAAAATTCATCTCTCTGGCTCCCACCCTCCATGGAGCCCGCAACTGAGAACGTCTTACTATGAAGAAGCAAGAACGTTAGGACTACCAGAGAGATATAGGTGCGCAAGGCTGGTTTACAGTGCGACATCGGGTGCTTGATCGGGTTGGCGTAGGGGGTCGAAAGGCCCACCCCCAACGAACTGATCAACCCTCACTTACACCGTCAGCATGACCTTTACCTACCGCCTTGGCCGTCCGGGGACGACCTCAGCGGACCTCACGCACCTCGCCTGTGGCCCTCTGACGGGACACCGTGGCCATTTCCCTACCCTTGGCTAAAGGGTAGGGCCACCGTTTCGCTTGAAATCCAGACCAAAGGGGGCATGTTGCCTTACGGACACATTACAGCCAGAGCCGCTCGGCTCAACCCCCCAGGACTCCTTCATCCCCGCTCACGGCGCTCAACTGCGCAGGTCCTAGCGCAGGTGACTGCTTACTCCTACTCGCCGTCAGCTGATTTTAGTGACAGACAAGCCCGCCACCACCCAGTCACGGGGGGTCACGGTTAGGAGTGCGAATTGGAAAGGGGAAATTGGGAGTAGTAGGGGAGTGGATGGGATGTGGTGGGGGGGGTTTGTGGGAGTTGGGGCAGGAGGGCATAGGACAGGTAAGGATAAGGTAAGGATATTGGGGAGGGGATGCAAAAGCGCCTGGTGGTTTTAGTTACGTCTATTTCTTATGGAATTAGACCAAGAAACGGGGTGGCAACCTCGAGAAGATACATCCGCGAGACTTGCCTTGAGGATCTACACGACTGTAGCGCTCTCCCTCAAGACCCCGCCACCCTACCACTTCTCAAGGAGGTGGCAGGGTAGGCCTGCATCTATACTACCAAGCAAAGCAAAGCAAAGCATGTCGTTGTGCAACCGTGAAAGCATAAATCCAGACCCCCCTCCCTATTACTAACTAATAAACCATCTGATCTGTGAACATACTTACTTTTTTTTTCTAATCAATCTAAGTAGGTACCTACTTATGTAACAGATACTGGTGCCGATTCTCTTGTCACAAAATTCTCTAAATTAGACTAAAAATCACTAAAATTTAGTTTATTCCTGTCAAACGATGATTTCCCATTCGTTTATACACTATACTATAGGTAGTGACACAACTTCAATTTAGTTTGACAGCACTAAGATAATAGTTTAGTGATAATGGCAATTTTGCTATTCTGAATTTGACGTTTTTCACCTAAAATTTAAATTTCCTAACTACTTAAATCTGACTATTTTTAATCGCGATTAAAAATGTGTGGAGTAAAATTAGATGTCATCAACTAAAATTCAAACCAGCACACCTCGACTTCAGTTGCAAAACAGAACCGTATCCTTTTTTATTTTCTTTTGCTTATATCTCGAAAATGGTGTGTCCTATCGCAAAAATAATGAAAATTTTGATCCCCTCTAGGGAACCCATAAACCCCTAACACTCAACATGTAGGTAGGTATTTTTTTTTTCATATTTTCGTACATATATTTTAAAATTCCATAAAAAACACGTCGAGGCGGCGCTCCCTGCGCGCCTCCGGCAAACAAATAGGTACCAAGTGAAGTCGCGATTGTCAAATTCGATGTTAGTTGTGTCAAAATAATTTTTAAATTTAGAGATTTTTATGGCAGATTAGTTTTAAAATTCTCTAAAAAGTACTTAGGTAAGGAATTTTAGTGATCGTTTAGTTAGTTTAGTTCGGTGTACAAGAGAATCGGCACCACTGAACCAATTACTTATATCCTGTACGTTGCGAATTGCGAATTCCGATGGTCGATCTTATACGGGTAATTATCTCATCTAAAAGTATTTAAATAAAAAAGAAGAAGTCCCCAAAACAATTGCGGGGAATTACCTCTTTTCGACAAGCGACAGAACGGGACGTTACCGGCTACCTACTTATGTAACATAGGTAAAACGGACTGTGTTCAAATAAGGGGAATCTTCAAAATAGTTACAGGGAATTACTTACTTCTTACAAAATATGCCAAACCTAATAATCTAATCTACTATCTTACCTTTTTAATTTCTTTTCGAGCTATTTCCAATCCTAAACATTTTTAACTTTTCATGTATTTCCATTCATTCACTATTCAAATTTGATTTAAAACCATGTTTTTAATTCTAATGCTTGAAACATTGTTTATAACTTGTTTTAATCTATGATAAAAACATTGTTTTATTTCAAAATATTTTAAACACTGATTGTTTAAAACACGTGTTTTAAAACATCTTGTTTGTTTTATGCCAACCCTGATAATTATATATGCATCTTAATTGGGAAGAGAAAGGAGTGAGTTACCTAAGTTGTAGTATAGGTACTTGGTACCTAATTTGAACAAATGCACATTCCACCGAGAATGGTAGGTAGGTATTGGTCCCTTTGACACTAAATGCTAACTTCCCCCCTTGAACCCGTTAGAAGTCATCTCTAAGTACTTATAACACAATTAATGATAGCTAATAAAGTACCTACATAAACATCCAACCCCACCCACTTTTGAAAAAAATCTAAGATTTGTTTTATGCCAAACCTGAACCTGTATGCATCTTAATTGGGAAGAGAAAGGAGTGAGTTACCTAAGTTGTAGTATAAGTACTTACCTAATTTGAACAACTGCATATTCCACCGAGAATAGCAGTGTTTTACCTAAAAATAAAACATATTAAACTCTTACCTTATTTGAAGCTTACTAGATTGAGAGTAGCACTTCTGGTTTCCGCTATATTTCCCTCTCTCTTGCTCTTTTCTTTGGTTGTATCTATCCTTCTCTTTCGCACATCCAGTTTACTCACCAGGTGTCGCTGCCAGTTGTGAGCTTAGCTATGGCAGTGAATCGCTGATCATTGTGTCGAAAATCTTCACCAGATAGAAATTAAATGTAAGCTTCAAATAAGGTAAGTATTTAATATGTGATTTATTTTTAGGTAAAACACTACTATTAAACACTTGACCGTTATTTGAAGCTTACTAGATTGAGACGTGTTTGTTATCACCTGGTGGGAATTGACGCCAATGTGAACGTGGATATGTATGTTATTAATAAGACTAGATGTGCATAAAGAAAAATACACTTTAATTGAATGTATTCAATACATAGGTACTTACACCAGATAAAGAAAAATATCATTTTAAATAGGTAAAAGATAACTATACATAATATAGAAAATAATTAAAAAGAAGGAAAACGACTATTCTTTCCTTATGAACTAAAGACTTATACCTCAATACCTTTTTAATTATAACTAATCACATTAATAAGATAGACTGAACGAAAGTTACCTTATTTTGTTTCTAGAATATTATGCAAGTGTAAACATTAAAATTTCTAACATTTCTTATGAAGATACTTTGGACAATAATACAAGAATAAGTAATTTAATTAATAGGATTAAACGTTCTAGATACATTACAACTAGAACTGGTTAGCATACAGGGCATCACTTCTCTACAGTAAAAACGGGTGAAGGTATTCTGCGATCGCCAATTACCTCTAGAGAGTATTTCATCTAAGGAGTAGTTGTTAACTTAGTTTCTAGAGGCTACAGCAGACCTTTTTTTTTTTTTTTTTTGAGGTTGGGAAATCATCCAATGACTTCTCCCGCTCTGGGCGGAGCGGAAGGGCGTGTCAGACTTTTACTGACTAAAACCCACCCGTGTTCCTTCATTTTGCCTGTTGCCAAGGTCCCGGTATCCCTTTCGGACTTTCCCGCAACCCTGGCAGGCATCGGTCCTATTGGACCCCATCATTTTTGCTGACATCTCTTTGAGGCGCGCGTGGAACACGACGCGCCATCGACCCGGGCCTGGTCCTTATCGGACGGCGAGCTGCCCGTTGCTCGCCGTCCGCAAGCCCGCACCTATGGTGGCCGGAAATCCGCCTGGGATTCCCGACGCCCAGGGCGTCTCCAACGGCGGCGGTTAGGGGCGTGAGGGCGCAAACTTTGCCTTTCCCTCACGCGTTCCGCCTCCTCCTTCGCGAGCATTACTGCTTCGCAGAAGGAGGTGACGGCTTCCCATGCCCTCTCGCTCCGTACCATGGCCTGAACCAGGGCCGGACGCGAGAGGTCACCGCCGCCAATCGCCTCCGCGAGGACACGGCGGTGCTCCGCCCAAGCAGGGCACACCTCAACCGTATGCTCCACCGTGTCCTCCGGGCGATCCACACAGTGGTGACACCCGGGCGTTTCCTCCCGCCTAGTCCTACACAGGTACCTCCCGAAGCTGCTATGTCCGGTGAGGACCTGTGCCAGGCGGAAGGTGAGGACGCCGTGGCGCCTCTCTATCCACTCCTCAAAGAGGAGACTTATCGCCGCTATTGTGGCGTGCCCAGGCTACAGCAGACCTAAGACTGCCAGGCGAAGCACTTCTCCTGCCTCAATCAGCAGAGATTTGACCCACCCCGCTATGACTGTATGAGAAGCGACCCTTAAATTCCTCTTACATTAAGAAACAGATTATTAAGACACCCTGACTGACGTTTATCTTTTAGGATAGCTATAGTTCGTCTCACCCAAAGTACTGGGTCTAAATTCTCATTTGTAGGATTAGGGGATAGTCTCCAACCAGACTGTCTATAATCGGTAGTATCTGTTTTGGATCCAAATATTGGCCATAGGATCAGACAATCATTATATTCTGACAGGTGTTTTGAGTCAACAGCCAGTAGAGTTAGATCATGAACTCTTCTGCCCGAACAAAGGAGTAACAAAGTTGCCGTATGTCTACAAGTAGCAAATACAATATTTGCGTCTACAGAATAGCTTCCCATATATTCTGCTAGTTTGTCGACGTTCCAGACTACAGATTTTTTAGCTACTGGGTTTTTTAAAGCAATAGAATTTAGTATATGAGTAACTAAAACGTGGGAACTTAATTTGGCAGATTCGTCAGGGTTGCTTAGCGTGCAGACCACAGATTTATGTAATAAAATAGTTTTATAAGCTAAACTCTCTCTAAGACTCAAGTCTGCAAGAAAACGAGCCAATACTTCGCCTGCTGGTTGAAGAGGGTTTAATTTATGCTTTTTTGTCCATGTGAGCCACCTATTCCACGCTACTTGATAAGTCTTTTTGGTTGATGACCACCAAGAGGATTTTAAGAGCTGTAACTGAGCTTCAGTCCATTCCACTAAGGTCTGGGACCACCCCCACATTGCCATATTTCTAACGTCATCTCCCGGACTCTTGGGGGTGGGAAGCCTGTCACCGTATCTATCAGCTGTAAATGCAATTTCCGGATTGTGAATGGAGGTGCTAACGCACGAGCTTTTAGGTCTGCTCTCCAAAAGACTCTCTCCCACCTTGGGACTGCTATTAAAAAGTCACCCGACGCCGAGTTGAGGTGAGCTAGTACCTTGGGCACTAGGTAAGGTGGAGGAAACACCCAAGCTAGTGGGTAAGTCCAGTTTTGGGAGAACGCATCGTGGTACATCGCTTGAATGTCGTTCTGATCCAGTGATACATAATTGATCAGGACTTTTGCCCGTTCAGATGCAAATAGATCTATCACTGGAACTCCGAACTTTTTGAATATTTTCTCCGTACACTGGGGTAAGAGATGCCACTCCGGAGGGAGCCGATGACAAGAGAGATGGTCTGCGTGACAGTTGTATTTTCCCGGAATATGTTGGATTTTCAGGTTGATTTGGTGCTGGTCTAGGATTTGAAAAATCTCTCTCGTGAGTTTTAGCAATGAAGGAGACCTGGTCCCCCCTTCGTTTCTTAAAAAGGCTACAACAGTTCTGTTGTCGCACTGAACTAGAACGGTCGATTTGGACATGTTTGGACCTTGCTCTTCTATGGCCTTCAGTATTGCGAGCATCTCTTTTTGATTGCAATGGAGCTTTTGCTCTTGGTCTGTCCATGGCCCTGATAGTGCGTATCCATCGAGTTGAGCCCCCCAAGCTACATCCGACGCGTCTGTCATCAAGAAATGTGACGGTGGCGGGTTGTGAATCAGAGAGGCCCGATGACAGTTTAGTAACCACCAATTTAGGTCCTCCTTTACTTCTATAGGTAAAACTACACTGACACAGTCTTCTTTTAGTTTTTTGTTTAGAAACATTAGTGTATCTCGAAAGTGAAGTCTGCCCTTTGGTACCACGAAACTGGCGAAGTTTAGAAGACCTACCAGGCTTTGAAGTGCTTTCAACGTCGATAAGTGTTTGTTCAACAGATTCAGCACCTTTCCTCTTATTTTCGTGATCTTTTCGTGTGGCAATAATCTCTCGTTTGTCCATGGATTCCATAGAACGCCTAAAAATACGAGGCTTTTGCACGGAGTTGTGACAGATTTTTGATAGTTCGTATGCCACCCCAGGTAGTGTAGGCGATCTAGTAGTATTTGGACGTGCATCAGGACCTGATGGTCCTGGTGAACCACGCAAAAATTGTCTAAATAGACGAGTATTCGAATTCCCTCCTCTCTTAGTGTCTGTGCTACCCAGTTTGTTAGAGTCGCGAAGACTTTGGGCGCTGTGCTGAGGCCAAAAGGAAGGCAGGTCATTTCTAGCAATCTTCCTCTGTAACTTAGACGTAGGAATCGTCTGTGCGACTGGTGTATTGGCAAATTGAAGTAAGCCTGTGACAGATCGACTTTGCAAAGCCAGTCGTTTTGTTGGAGGAAGTCTGGGACACGAAACACATTTATGAGCTTGAATGGCTCCGTGTAAACAAAATCGTTCAGATTCTTTAGGTTGAAAATAGGCCGATTGGTGCCATCGGCTTTGGGGGCCAGAAACATCGAGGACAGGAAACTCGGAGAGTGTGAAACTTCCTCTAGCACCTCTTGCGTTATCATTTGAGATATGATAGTTGACATTGCTTCGGATACCTTTGTTTGAAAAGGGCTTTGTGCATTGGGTTTCACTAGTGGTGGTTTTTTGATGAAAGGTATGCGATAACCTTTTATTATGCGAAGAAGGGTTTTTGGTGCTCCGAGTTTCTTCCATCGATCGGCATAGAACGTTAACTGGCCCGCTCTGAAGTCCTGTCTGTCAAAACCTGCTTCTCTTCCCGCCTGGGGGATATCTGGTGAGTTCCTCGTGAACGAAAGGGTCCCTGATAGTTATGGCTAGGCCCACGTGTTCCTTTATAGTTATTGCCAGTTCCCTGCGTGGGATGGCAATGACCAGACCTCTGAGAGGTATGGTTGTGTCCACAACCCTGCGAGGGCTGGAAGTGTGGCATAGTGCAGCACGCTTGGCGGGCACCCTGCGGGGGTGCCCTATAAGAAGCTGACCCCTGCGGGGGGTAGCGAGTGGTCTTCTTAAAACCTGCTTGCGAAGTAGGTTTGAAGCCACTGGTTTTAGTTGGAGGCAGAAAGTTCTTCTCTAGTGCTGATGACAGCAGCTCAGGACTAAAAACCAGTTGATTCGAAGGTGGAATTTTGCGCAACTTAGATTTAACGAGAGGATCGCGAACATAATTTATTATTCCGTCTCTACGCATTTCAACTATTTCTGCGCGATGACCGCAAATAAGTTGAATCATGTCTGAAGACACTTTATAATATTCACCGTCCGAAAATAATTCTGAGATTTTGTTATGCAACTGATCGGGTGTTACACTACCTTTGACACGTGCCCAGGATAAAAGATCGGTCATGCTAGTCTGTAATACCTCTCGCTGTTTAAGTGCACAAAAGGTTAGAGCACCATAGGCTTTGTCAGCCAAGGCTAAATGTCTTAAAGAATCATATGGTTTGATTTCTTCGTTAATCTCCAGTTCAAAACCGGGACTGTGATTGTATAACTTTTGCACTTCTGAATACCTAACCTCACACCATTCGTTTTTATTAAAATGCTGAATATTATTTAAAGATTTAAGATAATTTTCTGGAGCCTTAGGAACAGGTGGTTCCTTTAATTTGACTTGTAAATCAAATTTGAATTGGTGTGATTCGTTTGATTTTTCATCTACTATATCATAATCATACAAGAACCTATAATCATTATTCTCTAATATGGAAATTTCGTCATTACTGCCGTCTGCCTGCATTTCTGCTGAACGCCGAGGTGAACAGTTCTTATCACTATAAAAAAACACGTTCTCGTAGCTCGCTAACTTCTTGAGTTAATTGTTGCAATAAATCTGCTTTACGAGAATGGCGGCCCCCCCTCTTTTTTTTATAGTGACGGCGACGTTTCTTTTTATTGGGCTTTGCTGATGACGAGGTGGAACAGCTAGAAGAACTGGACGAGGAGCTAGAAGACGACTCGTTTGTCCGACGTTCTCGACGCAATGTAGACCCCTTGGTTTGTAACCCGGATGGTCCCGGAGCGTCCATCGTTATTGGATTACTTGCACCCTCCATCCTAATTAAAACGAAAAAATTCGATTTTTTTCTTTTTAATTTTTTTTTCCTATCTCGACGCACAAACGAGTACGTAACCAATTACAAACATACAACCGAAAAACAAAAACGTTTGCTGATATTATAATCACGAATCTATTGTAACACAAACGATTTATAGTCACGAAGACGCTAACATACCATTAATAATAATCATTATTTCATAAAAAATTGTCCTACAATCTTTAGAGCAAATGAGGGTAGTTGAAAAATTCAATATAAGTTTGCATTGCGAATATTATCTAAAAGGCAATGCTGGCTAAGGGCAAGTTCGAACGGGAATACCGTTAAGATAATTATTATATAACGTTGCCCATAAACATAGTGATCATGCATAACATCAGTGAAAGTTTTTATGAAAAATTTATTTCTACTTACAATTTTGTCCGATGGAATGCACTTATAACCACTTTTTCTTTTTTTAAAGAACAATTTTAAATATATTTTTAAAATTAGTTCCGACAACCTTTTTTCACGCGGAAAAAGACGCCAATGATCAGCGATTCACTGCCATAGCTAAGCTCACAACTGGCAGCGACACCTGGTGAGTAAACTGGATGTGCGAAAGAGAAGGATAGATACAACCAAAGAAAAGAGCAAGAGAGAGGGAAACATAGCGGAAACCAGAAGTGCCACTCTCAATCTAGTAAGCTTCATCGGTCTCTTGACACTAAATGCTAACTTCCCCCATCGAACTAGGGATGCAAGAAGTGTCGAAAAGTATCGATATATATCGTATCGACATATGTATATCTTATCGATATAAAAAAAAAAATCGATATATCGGTGGAATTTTCATTTTTTTTTTTTAATTTATGTAGTTCAAGTTTTTTATTCATTTTTATTCAAATACCAAACTAGGACAAAAAGGTATACTTTTTACGGCTCTGAATTCCAGCGGTTTTAGTCAGTGACGACAACGGTGTTGCTATTGGAAATATATCGTTTTTGATACATTTTCGATACTTGATATTTTATATCGATACATCGATATATCGAAAAAATAAATATTGCCTAAAAATATCGATGTATTGAACAAAAATATCGATATTTCGATATATCGAATTTTTTTTTGCAGTCCTACCTGGAACCCGTTAGAAGTCATCTCTAAGTACTTATAACCCAATTAATGATAACTAATAAAGTACCTAAACAACCAACCCCACCCACTTTTCAAAAATATCATAGACAAAATAAGTCTATGAATTTTTTCAAAAATGGGTAGTTTGTTGTTTACTTAATTTACATACTGTAGAGTATGCCATTAAAAATCTAGATGGCGCTTTTGCTGGGTGACACCTATTTATCTATAATTTTAGAAATTGAGAAGGCTGTTTCAACATTTTTGTAGTAAGATATGTCAATTTAATTGGAACTAATTTGCAAATAATTTTTTCAATATGTCTCGTCAGTGTCTCGGCATCTAGGATTTTAAACGAGTCTAGTCGACGAGTCGAGTCTGAGTAAGTTTGAATACGTTGGTTTTGTAACTGGTTAGCTGAATAGGTATGAAGTGTAGATTTCATAAAATTACTTTTCTCAAACATGCTTGGAAATTCGAGCATTATTTTGACAACCTTCTTCGAGATAAATCAAAATTGCTGTACTGGTAAAAAACAAGTGACGATGCGGCCAGCAAAGTTACTATGAAAATCCATATCTGGCGTGTTTAGCGGCCAAATAAATTGCTATGAAAACTCATATCTGTCGTGTTATAAAAATGGAACGAACTTTTTACTTCAACACATAGCAACCAAGGAGGTAACTTATCAAAGATTTTATTTAAATTTCGAATTGGCTTGCAAATAAAACAAAGAAGAAACAAATGAACATATTGGCGCATGAAAAATGATTGATTCTGGAATTTCTATTTAATTTACTCAGTTAGAATTTCCGCGCGTTTTTTGAGAAAAGTATTATACTAGCCTTGGCTGCAATCAGGAATTGATGGACTCACGCATGAGTGTCTCGGCTTCGCCTCGGCCCTCATTTTCACGATCGTGCATCAATCCCCTTATTGCTGGCCGCGACAGTAATGTACAGCTTGGCAAAAAAGAGTATGATGCGGTGACAGATGAAACTAAATATTTTACTTTAAGTAATGCAAACCTATGATATTGGCACTACTTTGCCGGCAAGTGCTAGTAGGTTTTGAGTCAGTACAAGCAGCGTTTTTTACTATTAGTCTAAATTCTTTGACGCATTTCCCATTTGAAGTGATATAAATGCGGTAGTGGCGCCCTCATTTTTTCCAAACTCTTTTTTGCCAAGCTGTACTATTGATGGCCACTAACCTTTCTCAAGTGTGCAATTTTGTCAAAGTTTCATTTCTAAACAATGACTTCAATGTCAACTTATCAACGTGAAGTCAATATCAACGTCTCAATTGTCAATGTCATTACGGGAAAATACATAGCGGACAGCGGATGTCACCGGAATATACTCATGGGAATTATTGAAGAAAAATAATCTATACCAAAATAATTAAACGAACTAAATTACGTATAAATCTTTATTAACAAGAAAACTTGTGATTTTTGTGGTCTAATGGTCAAAATCTGTCCTTCACAATGTTTCGGACAGTGTTGAGATTATCTCCTTCTTTCGGGATTTCCATTTTCAGTAATGCTACTGGTCTATATGACCAAGATTTACTCAATCGACCAGATATTACTCCTCCTCAAACTGGTTGGGACCGAGTGAAATTAATGTATACTGGAAAGTAAGTCAACAAACACTGAAAATCCAAGATTTAACCTTCCTTGTACATCGATGTTTTTCTGAGGGATATTACCATTAATTAAGTAATACATACCTGAAATTATATATTTCACTATCGTTCTCAAACATTTAAATATAAAAATTAAAGTCGGAAGCCCTACAGAATCAGTTATCTTGCAAAACCAAAGGTCCTAACCTCTTTTACTAATATTTTAATGAACCATGGAATAAAAACCAAATGTCATAAGTACATATTCTACTCAATTTCAGTGAACATGAAGAAGTGTCTGAAGAACTGAACACAGTACTGCAGTCATCATTATGTGGGGCCTTTATCGGTGCTTGTATGGGAGGATTTGTTAGCTCCCGAGTGGCTTATTTGAATTTTATAGAAAATAATCAAGCAACTATATTTAAATCTACTGCTGAAGCTAAGGTACTGCCTACATGATTAATTGTAATTATCACATATAGTTTTTTTTTTTCATACATTTGGCTTTTCTAAAGCTGTTACTGAAGAAATGAATGAAAAATACCTGTTTGTTTTTCAATAAAATGTATTTTCCCTATTTTAGATAAATAATACAATATATACATGAAATGAATGTTTGATTGCAGAAAAGATTACAAGATTATGTGACGGTAGCCTTTGCAAAGGGAGCTTATAAGTGGGGCTGGAGATTGTGCTTCTTCACAGGCCTATTTAGGTAATTAAGTTATCAATTATCTTTATAGAAATAATAATTCACATTTTACTTACTTAGTTCAACATCTGAGGGGCAATTCCCGTAAATAATCTTAGTCACAATCTGACAAAAATTTCTAATTTTGTACAAGTTATTGGTGGAAAAATCTGCTATCAATCTTCCAGATAATCTACTAATGAATGCACTACTTACATTGATTTCAATTTAATACTCATTTATTCCAGTTTAATACTCATTTATTCCAGTTTAACTTCAACAACAGTGTCAGTGTACAGAGGAGACACATCTTTAATTGAGTATGTATCAGCGGGTGCTCTCACAGGCGCGATGTATAAGATCGATATGGGACTAGCAGCTATATTAGTTGGTGCTGGATTAGGTATGACATTTTGTGCTAAGTATCTAATAAAAAACCTTTTTTTTTTAAGAAATGCGCTCATTTTCCTAAAATGTAGCAAGCAAGTTGCATAACCCTAGATAACATAATTCTAGAACTTGGGTTTAAAAATCTATGAATTACATCATACAAGTTACATACATACATTCACTCGTAGATTTAAAAAATACCCAGCTTCCTTGTCTCTTAAAGGTGGTAATATCTGTGTGACCTCTCCCCTAGATATCACAATTGTGTGACTTTAAATTACACCTTATATTAATATTAAAACCTTATACTTCTAAGAGTTAAAGCTAGTAGTAGAGTTTTAATACTTTAGATTTATGCATGTGACGTCACGAAGCTTATGAAGCGCTTTGTCCACCATCTCCCTCCCCCTTAATGTATGGCATAGTTTATGGATAGCCCCTTGTCCTTATTTATTCTGCAGTTTCTGGATATCAAGTTTGGCCGGTATCTTATTATTCATGTACATTTGAGAAACAGTGTTTTATTTTTGCAGGAACTGTATTAAGTACTGCTGCTGGTCTGTTGATTATAGCAATATTAAAAATCACTGGTTTCAATATGGCAGATATTAGGACAGCTTTATATAAGTTGAAAGAAGCCAGGTAAGTTAATTAACTGAACAATTCTTCTAATAAATTAGAGATTAACAAGGAAAATATTTATTAATCACACATTTTTTTTTATAAAAGAGCTAATTTTTAAATTTCTGGCCTTTTGTCACAGTTGGTCGCAGTAACTAAGATAAGGCTAAGATAATTCAACCAAATGTGTTAGATTAGGTAAGAACTGTGACCAACACGGCGCAAGCTGAGCGAGCGAAGCAGTGCCCGGCCGCGGCACCGGCCGGCCAACGACCGATTTAGGCGACCGCTAAATCCAAGTTGGTTGCAGTTACTTTGAAAAACATAATAATATTTGATTTCCATGCATTTCCCTTTATTTACAGAGAGGATCAATTCAACCAAGCATTAGAAAAAACAGCAACAATTAAGAACGACAAACTCACAGAACACCACAAAATGCTTATTTTAGAAGAGGGGGAGAAAAAGATAGATGATATTAAATAGCTTGTGTAAGTGTCCTACTTTATTAGTTCAGGCTGTTTGAAGGGGGCAATCGAGTTAGTGATAAACACACTATGAATACCAAAAAGTAATCTATCAAGCATTGATTAATGAGACTCAATTAATAAAATAATTGCAGATAATGTTCATTATTAAAATTTGTATAACATCAGCGAATGTGATCAAGTGGTATACACGAATATGAATATTATCATCATAAATATAAGGTTTATATTCGTGTGAAACGCTTTACCTAGTAAAAGCTAAGCGTGAGTGTGTGAGTCTCAAGATAAAAGTGACTTCGAAAGATCACAAGAAAAGCCAATCATCACACACAAACCTAATCTTTAAACCAACTAACATAAAGCGGTTTTTGAATAAGTCAATGGCGAAACATGAAACAACTAGTCACCGACTTCCGAGAGTGCCTCAACCATCATTCTTGAATGGTGGACGAAAAACAGCGTCATAATGAGATTGATTGTGCCGAAAGGGATTCAGTATATCGACGAGAAGGTGTGCCATTTGAACAAGGGAACGCTGGACTGGTGCATGCAACTTTTCAAACCGATGACGATCAAGGAGAACAAAGAACGGAAAATGATTACCAAGATGGACAACAATACAGTTAATTATCAGTAGGGAAAATCCTACAGGATAGCGACGATAACTGTAGAAACGCAGATATTATTGTACTTTTATGCAACGGGTGGTTCACAGAATCAAAAGCTATAGGGTTGTTTACAAAGTCAGCTCAAGGGATAAACTTTATATGCCCAAAGCAATACGCAGAAAAAATCAGGACATACATGCACATCGCCCGAGTTTTGGTATTTTCGGAATCGGTGAAACAACAATTCGAAAGAGTCAAAGCAAGGTAGGAAACGCTGTACTGGTTAGAATTAAAAATTCTTTTTGTGTTGGATAGTCCATTTCTCGAGGAAGGTTATAGGCTATATAATATCACGCTATAACCAATAGGAGCGGAGCATAAATGAAAAATGTTGCAAAAACGGGACAAATTATTCCTTTTTGAGAGCTTCCGTTGCGTGCGCTGTGTTAACGGTTTAAGTTACACAAATATCATGTGTCATGGCATTGTTCCTCTTTAAAAGTTCTAAAAAAAAGTCCTCGACAGCATAATTATGTCTATCTTTTAAGATTGACTCACTATAACCTTTTTTTATGGTAATCAAATTTGTTCGATATTAATGCATTATTTGCGAAGGAGTTTTATCAACATAATATTAATTCTTATTCAAATAAATAGTTTTAACATCAAGGGTATTTATGTAGCAGCAAAATACTTTTTAATTCATTCGAATCGGACATTTAATTTCGGAGTTATCACGAAATGCAATACGCGAACCGTTCGACCTTCCCTACTCTAGAGAGGAGAGGATGGGCACATGGGTAGACCATGACTTGGAATAGGACATAGGATACGTTTTATCCCTATACTAGCAGCGCCCCGCGGTTTCACCCGCGTAAGTCTTGATCCCGTGGGAATGTCGGGATAAAAAGTATCCTATGTGTTAATCCAGGTTATAAACTACCTGTTTGCCAAATTTCATCCAAATCCATTCAGCCGTTTTTGCGTGATTGAGTAACACAAACACACAAACTTTCACATTTATAATATTAGTAGGATTAGTAAGATTCCCACGGAGTCGAGACCTACGCGGGTGAAACCGCGGGGCACAGCTAGTAATATATACGAATGGAAGTGTGCGTGCGATTATCGCGTGGAACTTCATTCCTGACTGGGCTCGGGGCGACCGCACACTTTTTATTTACTCGATTCCGGCGGAGCCCAAACGGATGGTAATTGTAGGGATGTATCGATTCCGATTCCAATGCCGATATATCGGCCTGCCGATTATACTAAATAATATAAAACGTTTTGTTCATAAAGTTCATAATAATATTAGTATGAAACACTTGATCACATTCGCTTATACAAATAATATACATAGGTAGATTTTTTTCTTTTATTTGTATGTGTATCACATATTTGTAAAATGGACTGGGACTAATAAAGTAAACCCGTAAGGGTGTTTAAATATCGTGTGGATTTTATCACGCATGCGGGATTGCCCACAGAACATTAATACTCAAGAGGGGATTGCCCCGCTGTGGCCCCGTATGCAGAAAATTTTACGTAGCGTGAAACGTGCTAGCCGGCGATCTAGTTTTCTGCGGGCTGCTATGCGTTGTAGTTATGTACAATGGCCGACAAAGTCCGTGCGGGGCAATCACGCATGCGTGATGAAATCAACACGATACTAAAAACACCCATAAAAAGAAAATTGCTATGAAGATAAACTTTTATTTATTCTATTTTATACTGTACAGTATGAATAGTTATGAGAGTCTAAAATGAAGCATATTTAAATGTAAATAAGGTAGATAAAGAAAATAAAGGCAATATTTATAGCTTGTTTTTTAATTTATAGCCAAATGAATTATGGCCACTTGTTAATCAAGGAACGATTTTTTTATACATAATATCACGCTTGTAATCCCCAAAGGGTTAGGCAGAGGTGTACCTACCTATAGTAACGCCCACATTTTGTCAGTTATGTTTAACTCCCATGTAATTGGGTCGAGCAAACAATTCCTGACGGAAACAACTAATGACACTGCCCAACCTGGGAATCGAATCCAGGACCTCATGCTCAGCAGTAGCGCTTGCAACCATTAGGCCTACGAGGCACACTTTTAGCACTATGGCAGTATTTCTTTATAGTTTCTTTTAAAACTCCATGTGACACAGAGACAGGTTAAGATTTGCAAGTTTTCTAGACAGCATTTGGCTTGTTACGATGGATGCGCCAGGGTAGCCCGCGAAATTCAAATTTTCTGATTGTGTTTCAAAATGTCATGATTTCATAAAATCTCGACATTTGAGACTTTCATGAACTTAGAGACTTGTATTGCTGATTCTAATGTTTATAATTCTGTAAATCCATATTTGTTACGTGCGCAAATCATATTTAGATCAACATACAATCTAACACCGACCTGCAAATTGCAAAAAACGTAAGAAAATTTGAATTTCGCGGGCTGCCCTGGCGCATCCCCCTTAAATAAGAGTCAAAGTTATATTAAAAGCATTTTATTGTTATAGACATTGCACAATACAGATGTGGTCGAACCGATTTACAAAAATATAAGGAAATATAATATAATAGACTTCATAATTATTGTATTTGTGCATCAATTTCAGAATAAAAACAAATTATTTTCACTTAATTTTAAATACGAAAGGTAAAAAATGCTAAGACTTATAATAGTTATTTATTGAAACGAGATTAAAAAGAACGCTTAGATTTAATAATAAAAGTTATGAAACTTTAAAAATGGCAAGATCTAATTTATAAATAGATTGAGCTACATATATGCGTTCATATTATCGTATTCAAAACTTGATTTTAAAATAAGTCCTTGCAAAATTTTAAGAAAAATACAATAGATTAATATATTAATTTCAAATGCAAAAATATACATAAAATAAGTATTTGGACAGTACTATCTGCACCCTAATCGCGTAACGCATTTTTGAGTTCAACAAAATTAATTGCGTTATTTACATTGTTGAGCATACAAATTTTTCGAACATATGGAGCAATGGATTAGCAAGATCCTTCAAAATGATTCAGATTATGATTGATTGTGTGTTACGCAATTAGGGTGCTTATGACTGTTCTAGTACTTTTTACATCGATTATAAAATTAGTTTGAAGAAAGTTATGTTACTGCACATAATTTTCCAAGCGACAATTTTTTATTTTTTATTGTTCGAATTATACAAAAATACTTGTACAGCTAAATGACTCAAATACAATAGAATTTAAATCTAGAATGATTAAAATGCACTATCAGAGTTGCATGGAGCTTCATGAATATACAGCCCCTGAATTTTTTTATTATTATATTTCATTCGCGTTACATTATACATACACTCATTTTTTATTTAAAAAAAATAACGCGGTTCTTATTATGCAACATCATGCCATTTCGCACCTCTATGATTTCATAATACTTTAATTTTCAATATACTTAAATAGATATCTTACTAAATTGTTTTAAACATTTTTAGAGTATACAATTTATACTTTAGTAAATAAACTTCATTACCGAAAAGTTAATTTTGGTTTAGAATTCCTTTCAATATAATCGATGTTTTAAACATTTTTGTGAATTACTGTTATCATTTTGCATGTTATTTATTGCACACTGACCTACCAGTCTTTATTTATTTTCTATACTTTATTGTTTCAATATCTTTTTAATATTGATGGGTAACTATATAAGTAGTTATATTTCAGCGGCAAGTACCTACAATTCAGAAGTAAGTATTCAAATCACGTGGCTTTAGTGCTTGAATCGAATGAAATCATTGGTTGTCATAGTAACATAAATTTGAATTTTAAAACTTTTGAATGATGATTTAAGTTTCCATACTGTTCAATGAAGAATATCAGCTTTGTTGAAGATCTTTACTAGAATTAAATTAGGTAAATATTTTCAATAACAATTCCTACTGAAACTCGTACATTTTGTGTAATTATACACAGTAAAAATTCTGGATGACATTATAAAAATACATGCATACATAAACTCACGTTTGGACGAAGGAAAAGGACTATGTATATGAGCATGTGGCGTTCTGTAATTTTTGCCTAACCTCTTGCGCAAAAGGCGTTGGGTATAGCCGGCCTCATAATTACTTTACCACCCAAGCTTTAGTGTCACTTGCATGTCAAAAACCGTCAAGTTCTAATTTTGTTTTAAACCAATGTGACAGTTAGTTATAGCGCTACAAGGCCTTTTGGCGCGTAGCCAAAATCGGAACTAACGCCACTATTTTTTTTTCAATACGTTTCACAACACAATTGCACAAATTTGCCCTGCCCTGCACAACAGTGCCCTGTAAACGTCATACAGACAAAGACAATCTCCACAAACGGTAGAGTTTCTTGCCCATTCTTCTCCATACGAAAACTACCTTTTGGAAGGGGCAACTAGAATCAGTTCTATTTCTTTGTTTTTGACGTTCAAAAGTGCCGTGTAATGTGCCTACTTGAAATAAATTATTTGACTTTGACACGCAAAAAAGGAACGCATTCTCTCGACTGCTGAACTGTACAATGTCGACTAAACCTAATATGTAGAAAAATACTATCTTCATTTAAATTCTTCTGAGCCACGTGATTATTGAAAATTCTACTGTACTTATTATAATTACTGCGAACTCTGTGACTTGGTGATTCGTTTCGCGCCCCTGTTCGGTGGACCCTTGGGCTTGGCGAAGGCGGGACGGTGAAGATTCCTCTTGGGATGAATTTCGTCGTATAGGAACTCTTCAGTCAGCTCCTTACCGTCGTCGATTTCTAGCTGCAAGGAAAATCGATCTATAAATACTATAACACAAAGTCGCTTTTCGTGTTTGTGTGTGCGCTTAATTCATCCAAACTACACAATTGATTTTGAAGCGGGTATCACCATCCCTTAGAGAATTTATTTCGGAAGGTTTATGTTCAAAATACACTAGCTGCTGCCCGCGGCTTCGCCAGCGTGTATCTTAACTCTTTTTCTAAAATAAAAGTAGCCTAAAATAGTATCTGCCAGAGAAAGTCCCGTCAAAATCGGTCCAGCCGTTTCGGAGATTAGCCGGCGGAACAAATAGACAGAAAGACAAAAAAAAATATGTTATGTTAAAGATTACTAGTTTACTTAGTTAAGGCACAGAAATCTCGATGTATTGACATGTCGCCACATCTCTTATGCATTAGTATTGCCAGTGTTTTCATTTAATTTTAAAACCTCACTGTATAAAAACTAAAAAAAAAAGCTGCTGTGTATTGTTAAATAATAAAACAAAAGCAAACAAATAAAAACTCATCAAGGCATGCAAATCTTAATTAGAATTACTAGTGACCAGTTTTCCGAGTACAATATTTTTGCCTTTACCAGCAGAAAGAGCCAACGTATTATTATATAAATATTAATTCTTGTTAATTTGTTAGTAAGACGCAGAGGTGCCCGCATACCTGCGTTACTGCGACAAGAGGTAGCTCACAGCCGGCGTGCGCGCACCCCGCGGCATACTGCCGTTCTACGAACTATGTAACTTATTTTTAAAATAGTCATAAACATAATAAATTACTACAACAATAAAAAATACCGTCTCTAGACCTCTAATAATTCCCATTTTGCGCGAGAATTCGAATCGAATCGATCGTGGATCAATTCGAATCGAAAAAGAAAATACATTTTTTTCTTATTAATTCAGAAACTCGATAATCTCATCTCCATAACTTACTGTATTTATATCTCCAGTGTTAGTATCGTACCTATATTTCCTATTTACCTGCCAGTCATTGAATGTGTCTAATGGAAGGAAGCAGAGATTGCAAACATTTGAAATAGAGATCAAACTTACTCGTTTAACGATTTCGACGCCCAACTGCTCAATAATTTCTAAGAATTGTCCTTTACAGCTAGAATACATCATTCTCTCCTTTATACTGCAGTTGTATCCGGGCATGGAGTAGATGAAAACTGTAAAACATGATAAAAAAGTAATGAATAATGTAGAATCACCAATTTTGAAAGCCTGATCGTGATCAAGTTGTTGTTGTTGTAGTTGTTGTTGTTGCTGTTTATTGGTTGACCAATCATAAAATTGGGCATGAGATTTGATAGCAAATTAAACATAAATAACATCGCGACTCCTCGTGCACGTTAAGCAACGGCTTAATTAACGTGCTATGCTTTGCTCAACGAATGGCAGCCGGGACCAACGGATCCCGGCTGTCATTCGTTGATCTTTGACAGTCGTTACGGGTCCCGGCTGTCATTCGTTGATCTTTGACAGTCGTTACGGGTCGACAGAAACCCGAAAGTCTGACAACCAGTCTTACCAAGGGGTATCGTTTTACCCTGTTACTGGGTTGTGGAGGTCAGATAGGCAGTCGCTCCATGTAAAATACTGGTATTCAGCTGCATCCAGTTAGACTGGAAGCCGACCTCAATATAGTTGGGACAAGGCTAGGCAGACTGACTGAACATCGCGACTGTATTTCGAAGGGTTAGGCAGAGATGTATCTATAAGTACATGTAATAGGGGGGGGGGGGGGGGGCGAGTCTATTGCCATCAACCGGGACAAATCCAGACTCCAGGCTGCAGACAAACCTGCCAGGGTTGCGGGAAAGTCCGAAAGGGATACCGGGACCTTGGCAACAGGCAAATGAAGGAACACGGGTGGGTTTTAGTCAGTAAAAGTCTGACACGCCCTTCCGCTCCGCCCAGAGCGGGAGAAGCCATTGGACGATTTCCAACCCTCAAAAAAAAAAAAAAAGGCTGCAGACTAATTCCTGATGGAAAAACCCAAAAACACTTTGTCCGACCTGAAAATCGAACCCAGGACCTCATGCTCCGAAGTAGCGCTTGCGGCCACTAGACCAACAAGGCAGTCGTGACAAATTAACAAAAGTTACATTTCAGAAACTTATTATTTGCACTAATTTTATTTATTTATCCCCTCAGTCTTGCACCCTTAAGCTCACTGAGTGAAGGGTTTCTTTAAATCATCCAAAAACATTTGTTAAGAATACGATTTCGTGAAAACTAAAAACAAATACAAAGCAAAATTGCCATCCTGGTTAACAATCTTGATAATACACCCTTTTGCAAAAAAAAACGGGCACCTTAACAGTCATCGGCTTTTCTATGGATAATATTAATATTTTTACTAAGCCATTAGCATAAATGACTAGTAATTTCTTATTATCAGTAAGAATATAGTTTTTTGGCTACACCTCTTCCAGCAGCGCTACAATTTTAATAGCTCTTATTGCTTTGTCTGCCATTACCATCTACACAAATATCTGTTTTAAGTCACAATAAGGCTGGATTATGCGGCGCACATAATTTATTCTACTAAAAGTAACGACAAGTTAGTTTTAGTGGCCAGGATAACCTTTTAACCGCAAACCCGCAAAAAGTTAGTAAAACTCACAAACTGAAAAAGGGATTATTATTGTTTTAAACAAAAGTTTCGAATTTGGAATTAATATTTTTTCATACCCAGAGTCTTCATTAAGTGCCAGTAACATTGTTTGGCTATTAAAACCTTTTTACAACTAAATGATTACGAATAATGTACAAAAATCAAAACCGCCCGTTTTTTTTTTTGCAAAGGTGTGTAATAACCAGTGATCGGAATAGGTAGAGCTAATTTACCTAAAGTTCGAAAAAGAACAGAGACAAAGTGGAGACGCCTTACGACAAAATATTTTTTCGGGACTAATGTCCCGGGTTTCAGAACATTACTTAAGTACAACTAAAATTAATAAAGTAAAACAACTATCGAATTAATTTCCTGTTTCTGTTTAAAAAAAAAGTATGCACGATTTCTATTGTTTAAAAAAAATTAAGGTAATCTCCTAATAATCTAATATTCGTTTGAACGATGTAAGTAAGCGCAGAAGCTAATGTTATTTACATAACAGTTTTAATAATAATTTATGTGATGTCCCGAAATCCCGACATTAGTCCCGAAAAAATATTTTAGTCGTAAGGAAGTCTCCACTTTTTTTGTCTCTGTTCTTTGAACTTTAGGTAGATTAGCTCTACCTATTCCGATCACTGGTAATAACATTACGTTTATTTCTTCAAGTACTTTGTATGGATACTACCCACCTATGCTCTCCATATAGTCACTTTCATGCGTGTGCTTGAATATATACAAGTGGTATCTGGCTTGGTCGCTCGGCACCTGCTGCGGTAACTCAGCTAGAGAAATGTTGGCCGCTTTGGATAAATGGATCTTTTCTTCTTCTAAATCTGAAAAGTATTAAAAAGATAGCAAGAATTTAAGCTCCTGACAAACTTCAAACAGTACATAATGAAATTCGTTTATTTTTAAACGTAAAAACATCTAAATCTTGTTTTTGGAAGGAAATCACCCACCCCATTGGACATCTGTAATACAGGTGTGTTACCATCCCAGTGACTTTGTGAGCTGACGCTGCTTGGCGCAAAAAAACGTATGGTAGCTAAAAAAACTTAGAAAAACCGGCCAAGTGCGAGTCGGACTCGCGCACGAAGGGTTCCGTACCATTATCTATAAAAACGGCAAAAAAAATCACGGTTTTTGTATGGGCTCCCATACAAAAACCGTGATTTTTTTTGCAGTAAATGGAATGAATATCAAAGCCTTATAGGATCGTTAGTATATCATTATATGATTTGCATTAAAACTCACCTATCTTAAATTGCAAGTAGTTATAGGAACCTCGTTTGAGATCATGAATTCCTTGTTTGGCATCTTCAGTAATAGGGAAAGAAACACCACCCATTGTCGACTGCCTGAAACAAACAAAAAAAGATTTAATTAAAAGAAGAAAAAGAGAATAATATTAATAAGGGTTCCTTGTTGACTACGGAACCCTAAAAAAGAGTTTAGGTGGATCTGCAGTGGTATCCCGCGAAATTTAAATTTTCTAACGTTTTTTTGCAATTTGCTGGTCTGGCAGGTTGTATGTTGGTCAAAATATGATTCGCAACCATAACAAATATGTATTTACAGAATTATAATCATTAGAATCATTCATACATCTTTCTAAGCTATATTTGTTCCATAAGAACAAACCTCTTTTGGAAAATTTCGCGGGCTACCACTGCTGGGGGCCTAAACCGGCCACATTAGCAATTCCTCTAAAAGCAGTTAATTTCCTGAATCCCAGTTGTCATTAGCAATTCTCATAATTTGACATAAAAGGTCAGTTTGTGACATTTTACGATGATTCATAATATTTTCATATTATGATTCTGCTAAAGTGACCGTTTTAAGAACACGGCGACGGATGAATTCTCCATACAAACTTAATACCTAAATCATTTGCAATTTGAGCATATTTCCACCATAGTGTGTTGTTATTCGGATTGAGACAGTATTTATCTAGGTTCCTACATCTTTTTTTTTTCCAAAAAACTTAACTAAAATGAAGTTGTAGCGAATTGAATTTCGCACATTTTTACAGCGTAAATGACATGTTTTCATGTTGTTTTTTCTGTATTATAAACAACAATACTTGTGATATTGTTTCAGGAGAAACATAGCCTATATTATCAAGTTACAAATAATTTTCAAAAAAAATGAAAAAACATTAAGTTTTAATTCATCATTTTTGGTATTTCGGAACACACCCGGATTTATCATACATTTTCAATAGCCAGTAGTGCTATCGCGTCAAGCAAATGTCATGTCAATGAAAATGTGTGCGTGGTCGTACAGTTCACGGTAGCTGTGTGTATCGCTCCGACAGGCATACTAGCGCAACATTTGTAGCACTTGATTCGTAGTTGCGATCGAAGCTCCGCCGGCCCTTTAAGCCCCCATATCTTTCCTGCTTTTGTTATCTGTGATTCTACTCGCTATAACTTACTCGGTACCTACTAAGATTTTTTTTATTTAGCGAGTTAAGCATTCTTACAAAAGAGAACATGACTGTTATATTTGACTGTTGTTCCAATGACTATTTGTAGGTAATTTGACGATTGTTAGTTTCCTTATAAATTTTTCCTTAAATAGTGACTCAATATTAATTCTAAATTATCTGCTTATCAAAATTATTCTATGGTTAAACAACAGACTAATACCGAAATGCCACGATTCGCGATTTTGCGGATGGACAACGACGAGCCCGGATGACGGACCGTGGGAAGGTGTACGTGCGGGGTATCGCAGAGATCGGAAGCGCCTCGGTGCGCGGTGCGTTGCGGTCTGTGGTCGTTTGCCGTGCGTGTCTGTCTGCAATATTGCCGATCGTGGGATTCCACCATTAGGGGTATGAGGAACAGGGTGTATAGTTCACTCATCGACCATAGAAAAGGGAGGATCCTCCGACCAGACGGGTGTGGACGGAAGCGCCTCGGTGCGCGGTGCGTGGCGATGTGTGGCGATCGTGGGATTCCACCATAACAGCGACCCGCCCATGCTACGCATGGGTGTAATCTACGGATGTGGACATGTCAATACATGGAGATTTCTGTACTGCTTCAGGCCAGGCACCCTCCACATTTTAGGTATGAAGCTACAAGTACTCAGCGGGCTCGACTTGTCGAACAAATTCAGTGAGCGTAACGTAGTCAGAAGATATAAGATCTATACGCGATAGAGAGAGCCAACTTCTAGGTGAATATGACTGCAGGTAATTAGCGCTGTGCGACCTGAATTGCACTTTATTGTGTCATAGCAAGAGTCGCTTTTTATTCAAATGACTAACAGCGCCCCGCAGTTTCGCCAATTCTCGATCCCGTGGGAATACCGCGATAAAAAGTATCCTATGTGTTAATCTAGGATATAAACTATATGTGTGTCAAATTTCATCCAAATCCGATCAGTAGTTTTTGCGTGAAAGATTAACAAATATCCATCCATCGTCAAAACTTTCACGTTTATAATATTATAGTAGGAAGTAGGATTTTGCGGAGTGAATTTTCTGTACTTGTACTATTATTTATTCTGTGGTATTATTTACGTGGTTACCGTTTTTATTAAGTATTACGTACTTACATATAATTTTTCTGGAATGAATTTTCTAAATTATGGTGAAAACCGTTAAAATTTGTGTAGTTTCATTTCATTTATTTCAGTAACAATTTTTAGATTGTATCGAAATTTTACACTAAAATTAAAAATTAAAACAATTGCAATATAAATCATAATTAAAACAACCAAATAAAGAAGAACTATGCGGCCACACAGATAGACAAGAAAAAATATTTTGTTTTATACTATTTACTAGCTAATGCCCGCGGCTTCGTCCACGTGGATGTCGGTTATTATCAGTGATCGGAATAGGTAGAGCTAATTTACCTAAAGTTCGAAAAAGAACAGAGACAAAGTGGAGACGCCTTACGACAAAATATTTTTTCGGGACTAATGTCCCGTGTTTCAGAACATTACTTAAGTACAACTAAAATTAATAAAGTAAAACAACTATCGAATTAATTTCCTGTTTCTGTTTAAAAAAAAAAGTATGAAAGATTTCTATTGTTTAAAAAAAATTAAGGTAATCTCCTAATAATCTAATATTCGTTTGAACGATGTAAGTAAGCGCAGAAGCTAATGTTATTTACATAACAGTTTTAATAATAATTTATGTGATGTCCCGAAATCCCGACATTAGTCCCGAAAAAATATTTTAGTCGTAAGGAAGTCTCCACTTTTTTTGTCTCTGTTCTTTGAACTTTAGGTAGATTAGCTCTACCTATTCCGATCACTGGTTATTATATACTAAAACCTTCCTCGAGGACCACTCTATCCATTGGTGAAAACAGCATGAAAATCGGTGAAGTTTTGAGTTTATCGCGAACAGATAGACAGACAGACGCGGCGGAGGACTTTGTTATATAATATGTAGTGATACCTGGCATCAGTTCCATAGTTAGTGTCGGGTTCACTCTCCTGGAGTTCCTTCAAGGCCTCCTCCCGGTCGGTGAGCGGGGCGGGCGCACTCACGCCGGTCAAATGAGCCTTGTATCCTTTCAGACTTACTTCATCCTACAAATAAAAAGGTTAAATTATAAATAGTGAACAATGACGTCATTTATCACGCCTTTAGGTTCCAATTAAGTTTTTGGACCAATTTAGAGTATACAGAGAAAGAGGAAGGCCAAAGAAAAGATGGATGGATTTTTGTGAGAAATTATATGAAAGATAAAAACTTTTTAGTGTTTTTTTTTTGTAAGTAATAAGTTTTTATTTATGCTTTTTATTTATGGTACCTTCCCCACTAGAATTCGAGTACACACGGCTACACATCAAGCTATACATTTCCAGTATAAGCTGACCTCGCATTGTACGGAAATCCTATATAATACGAGATCAGCATAAACTGGAAATGTATAGCTTGATGTGTAGCCGTGTGTACCTACGTATCTGATATGTAAATAACAGTGACAGGAAATTAAAACAGCATCCACATCGGTTAAGTGGGAAAAACACTGAATATTGAAGCTAACAACACAAAAACTACACAAGCAAAATTAATCGCATAACAATTTTTTTTTTTTAAACAGGCCAATTGATTTTAATAATTATCCAATGGACCAGCCTTTTGAAAACAAAAACAGTATTTTTTTAATCAACTAGCATTTTTCAGATACATACTTTTTATTACTTTTATATTTTAACTAACTTAACTGGAAAAAATCGTAGACTTAATATTTGTAAAAATTGGTTAGGCCACTACGGTTCTCATGGCCTCAATTGAGAACCCTTTTTGAAGTCGGTTAAAAAGGGAGTGACTTATACAACGTGTAACAGAATAAGCGTAAGACCTGAAAGTAGTTTGCTCAGAATCGGCTTCTGAATCGATTTCCGTCATTATTTATATATGTTAATTTTTTATGAAAAAATCTTTTATTTAACTGAAATTAGAACCACTGCGTCCTTTATATAAAGCCTATTTAAATGCATAACCAAATTTGTAATACGTTCATAGCTATCCTCGTTTCATGTTTAGTCAGGACGTCTATTTTATAAAAAATAACTAGGTGTGGTTTAATTAAATTAAATTACAGATATTATTTTAGTCTTATAATTTAATATTCTAATTGGGGTGTATGAGCTCTTGCGTTTATTCCGTTACACGTTGTATATATATCCTAATAATATGAATAGAGATATATATAACGATGAATAGAGAAGTATCTGTACATCGGGTGTTGGTTATAATTTAAAAAATATTAAAACTCTATAATACATTATATTTTATTTATACATTAAAAGCAATATCTTTCATTTGTAAGATTGATTATTTAATGTTATCACTTATCAGCATAAAATCAATCAATTAACTATATAGATTTCTTATCTAAACTTATCACTATGTGAGTCATAGCCTCGAAAATTAACGATAAACTTTTTATAAAATTGTTTGTTTACTATTTCAAATTCAATGTTATGTCATTGTAAGGGGAAATTTTGAAATAATTTGAATGATGATTTTGTAAGAATTTTTTGATGATTCAGTTTGCAACCAGAAAAACAAATTGCTCAGCGGAATTCTATAGACAATGAAGCAGTTATTTTTTGTTGCGAGGTCATTGCTCTTTTCCTAATTAGAAATGAGAAATTCAAATTTTCTTACGTTTTTTGCAATTTGCAGGTCAGTATCAGGTTGTATGTTGAATAAAATATGATTCGCGACCGTAACAAATATGCATTTACAGAATTATAACTGACCAACAAATTGCAAAAAACGTAAGAAAATTTGAATTTTGCGGGCTGCCTTTACGCATCCCCCTTACGATAAATAATATTGTCTTTTTGGCAAGGGATTGGATGCCTTTTTTGCTATTGAGAATAGAATAGGTGACGAGCACAATCATCAACTGTCGCCATCAATTCAATTGTCAATAGTGTTGATCACTTGCTCAAGAAGGTAACTATGTACGATAGGCTTGCATTGGTCTATGATAAGACGTATTAACATAAACGAAGCAAAACGAGTATGTTAGGATTGTAGCAGGACGCATTTTGTAGTTTCTGCCTACTCATGGGAAGAAGTTTTGAGTTTATTATTGTCTATGAGTGGGTATCACTAGCATACCTTCACAGTAGCATGCATTTCGTCCTTAATGTGTGCAGATCCAAACTCCTGTTTGAGTGTGGCCTTAGTGGAGGCATACAGCATCTTGTGTCTGACCGGGGCACTGTCTGGAGACCAGCTGAGGAGCAGCCACTCATGGCCGAGGGAATTTGTTGAGTCAAATCTGAAAAACCAGGAAAAAAATTAGTATAATATAAATATTTAATGGAGTAGGATTTGTAATGTTATTTGGGTTTCTTTGTATAGATTATTTTTTATTTATTAAGTACCTCCTTTAACTTATTTAAATACTAATAAATTATATTTATTAATATTTTTTATTTTCAAAAAACCAACCTGTATAAAATGTAACACGGCATTTCTTCAACTACCAATGAAGGTAAATATTTGTCGAAGTCTTGTTCCCATGAGTGCTTTGTTGGGTAATACTTGGATAATACCAGCTGCTCTGGAATTCAATACAATATTATGTGTGATAGCTGGTGACGCAAGATTTGTTTTCAGTTAAGTAATTGGTAAAGAAAACACATATACACATCAAAATAAATTACTTATGTTTCAAAACTAGATGATGCTGGTGTTTCCTATGCGATTACTCTGATATGAGACCCTGAAACTAACTCGGAGATCACAATCTTAGTGTCTGAGATAGTCAAACTCGCACAGATTTGCCCAGTCTCGATGTTTGTCAGCTAAAGCAGTGGATTACTTGCAGTGGACAAGCAATGCTCTGTTTACAATGATAGTTAATGTTTTATTTTCCTTTTAATCGGTTTTTAAAGATGATCATCAACGCAACCTGCTTGATTTATGGGTTGTAGATATCACCTGTACATACAAAGATAGCTAACCACTGCAATACCTACCTGACTAAATAAATACCAATTGCTGCATAATCAGTGTCAAATTGGGTTTTCGGCTGATAAAAATGCTAATTATTTTGTTAATATCATACCATTTTCTATGCTGATTTTCAATACTCTAATTTTTCCATCTCTACATTTTCCTAAATATTTCTTCAATTCGGCATTGGCTGAAATTAAAAGATGAATTATTGTGACTTTTGCTACTGTTAGACATGTAGGCTGAATATGTAAATTTGATTTAAATAAAAACAAATTATTGTTAATTGTCGCAATATTCAGTTCATTAAAATGTTCCTACAAATGGCAATTACTAAAAATGTAGGCAAGGCTAGGCACCATTTGTGGAGTTTAGTTTGTTTGGTAGAGGAGATGTTCGGAATGTTTGTTTTCACGGAATTGAACATGACAGTTATCATACTAGTGTGTCTTTGGGATTATTAAATATCTTCATGATTAATAAATTCTATGTTTGATGTTATTAAGAATTCTATTCGAGGCACTGATGCTCATTTTCGAAATATTTTATTCTACTAACCTTTAAATGTAGAATTACTTATAAAATCATGAGTGAATGTACTTTATTGAAAATTAAAGTAACTTTCTCTAGTTAAGTATAACCAAATAAATAAAACATTGGCTTCGCAGTCAGTATATTTCTTCATAAATTGTTTCATAGCATAAACATTACACTGCTTCTTACCACTTCATGTTTTTGCGAACTTCAATTTACATTGCTAATAGAAAATACATTTATGATTTCATTTTTGGAATTCCATTATCAACCATTTGATTGTTATCAATATGGAATTTTGGCGTGGGAGATCTGGTTGGTTGGTAGCCAGAATAACGTAATATCTAAAAATATACTACATTTCATTTAGTTGTAACTTCTTCGCCTTGAAAACGGAAAGAAAATGTTTTTGCCGGGGTTATTAGCATATTACGTGGTTTATTTTGAAATAGGAAGATAACTGTATATTTTTGTACCTTGAATTCCTGTTTGATGAGACATTATGATATTACTCCTACAGATATCTTACAATAGAGACACTCCACAAACAATGTAATTCACAATTAACAGTACAAAATAAACTGTAGTAAAAGAAATTAATTATTAAATATTGTATCCAGCGATCACTAGTTCATTAGTGTTGACTTGACAATTTGATTATTTGATATATCAGTCATGACATGACATGACATGACAGTCACAGAGCCATAGACAAAAGACAGCTGTTAATGTCAATATCAAATCGATTATTGTTCTCACAATATTCACAACCATTCAATTTGATTGCTAGTTTCGTTTTAACGGGAAACCTACAAAATGGTATTCACTAGTATACGATAGAAATTGTTCAAGAAGTAAACATAACAAATAATTTTTATAAAATATTTCGAAACAAGAAGTAGCTCGTGGCGTGGCTAAATAATTACAATAGCCGCATGGTTTGATTGCTACGGTTGCCTAGGTCGGTCCGTAAATGGGTTGCCATCCATTACATGTCCTAGAGTCTGGCCAACGAAAGTTGATCCTGAAAACACGCGCGAAATTTAAAAAAACAAGACTGTTTATCCCTGGACATAGTGCGATAACACGTGTTGATACTTGAAATTTTATTTTATTTATATTAATTTAAATTTCAATTATCAACACCGATTATCGCACTATGTTTAGAGACAAACAGTCTTGTTTTTTTAAATATCGCGCGTGTTTTCAGGATTGTCTTTCGTTGGCCAGACTCTATTAAATCGAGACCCATAGTAAAAACAAGTTGGCGAGCAACGAGCAGCAAGTGTGTGACGGCAACGACGAGCTATTACTCGCTGGATACGGTATTTACCAAGGGTAGGTCTCTCAGCGAGTGTTCTGCCCGCCGACTGAGCGAGTACTCTCTGTAATTGGCTCTTGTCATTGCGACAAACGAGTACTCGTCGGCGGTGTGAACAGTCAGCGATCAATTATTAAATTATTTATGTACCTACCCTCTTTTACCTGATCTACAAAACCTTTGTACGTTTCTTTGGCGAGAAAATCGTTGATAGTAATCGTCGGCTATGGGACAGGTGCCATAATTGCGATTGCCTTTCTGTCGTGCGATTCGCTGGTTGCTGTTTGGTTGACAAAAGAATAAATAACAAAAAGTGCCCCAACCGAACGAATAAAAAGATTAATTTAGTTTATTAGGTTCTCAGACCAAATAAAAAAGCAAGACAGAGCGCGGTCAACAGTAACGTGAGGCCGGTTTCGTAAACATGTGTGCACTTATATAGTTTGGTGTAGTTTGATTGTAGTGTAGTGTAAATGTGTGTGTGTGAGCGTGTATGCACAGAGCGGTGGTGTAGTTTTAGCATGCTTCACTGTATTGTTCGCAACGTTCCGTCTTGGTTTTTTATTTGGTCTGAAAATAGGTAATGCTACACGGTCTGGCTTAATCCTGTATAAAATAATTTGAAAAACTGTTCGGTTATTATAGCAGGTACATATCTACGAGGATAAAACATAAAAAATACTGCCGTTTCTAGTACCTACCCGGCGTTAATTAATCCTCTTTACATAACTGGTCTTAAATTATTTCGGATGTTTGCCAGGATACACTGTCGAAATGAAGCTTTAGGGAGCAGTGAGGCATATCTACTCTGGAGCGGCGCAGTGGAATTATCTCATGCAAATTCCAGTTTCTATTTAACAACTAGGTAGCTAGTTATCTTTCGTTCGAATGCACTTTGCATTTCTGATACTAGCTTTGACCCCAGATTGTAGTCAAAAGGGTTTTCTATGTTAACTAAGGCCTGAATTCCTCTTACGCTAATGTTGGTCGCGTTCGGTCGTCGCGTACTTACGCGTAGCAACGTAGTAGGTACGTGCCGCGGACGTCAACGTCACAGGTGTTATTTAAATGTTAGATATGATGAAAATGGAACACTACTTTGTAGCTCGGTTGAGGAATGAGAGTTGTTTTTATCTGACTACGGCGAAGCAAAAAGGAGGGTTATGATTTTGACCGGTATGTAGGTATGTACCTATGTATGTCTGTATATTGATGTGTTCCCACTATCATCTAAACTACTCATCATAATTTGACAAATGAGGTAAAAGTACCTATCGTTGGAAGAGTCTTGATCGTCCGCTGGGTATAGGCTGTTTATTTACGTGTGACTACGGATTTTGAATTTGTTTGACGTGTCTGTGATGTCTTGTTTATACCTTTTTTGTTGACTTTTTAGTCGAAGTTGGGTTTGCACCGGCAAGATGGTCAGACGCGATCAAGAAGGTTGTTGGAGGCAGCATCTACTAAGCGGTCCACAATGCAGAAGACCGCATAGCTTGGAGACGCGTCATATTATGTAGTTGCGATCCTCAGCATTGAGGGAACGATGAAGAAGAGAAGAGTTAGATACTCGTAACTAACAGACAACAATCAATCGTATCCCGATTCATCCATTTATGTATCAGGAACAGACTAGGTCATTAAATACTTCTGCACAATTAAGGCGTAATGGCCGCCGCCAATGATTTCCCGCCACTAGCCAAATACAATGCGGAAACACACCACAATTATTATCATGGCAATGGCGTCTCGCTCGATGATAATTAACCGCTAATAATACGCGAAATACGCGACAATAGAATCGCTGCTGTTATTTGGTTTTTGAAATGTTGGGCAGGTGCGATAAAATTGCTATTTCAGAATTATTATGCAGGATACTTACCCTGCATAATCTTCATAATATTATCAAATCTGGGACTATTCTAATTATCTTCAGTCTTTTCTTGGATTGGGGATATCTGCCCCTTGGTCTCGAATCGCGACTGTTGAGCGTGGGGTCCTGGCTTCGATTCGAAAAGTGTTATTGGGTTTTTCCATTAGGAATTTCTTAGCAGCAGCCTGGTTTTGGAAGTTGGCGGTGTGATACCTCCGTGCCTCGGAAAGCACGTTAAGCTGTTGGTCCCGCGCCTGATCTCTCTCCGGTCGTGTCGGATTGCCGTCCCATTAGAATATGAGAGTGAGGGAAGAGAGAGTCCACTTGTGTCTGCGCAAATATTTGTTCGCTATAATATCTCCCGCGCCGAAGGCTAGTCTCCGTTGAGATTGGCCAATGTAGCCTAAATACGGGCTGGAGGACTTTAATAAGATTGGAGAACGCTGTGCCCACCAAGTAGATTATTTCCGTGAGTGTCTATGGAGTTTCTTGCCCGTTCTTCTCCATAGGAACCCTACACACTATAATATGCTTTGGAATGGGCAACTAAATTCATGTTTCGGAATGGCCGACTCTTTTGACATATCAAAAGCGTAGCCACAGGACGAGAAGTGGTAGCCACTAAGGGGTTTAGGTATTATAAACGTTGCTTAAAGTTAAGTTTTGATTAGTGTCGTAACCATACATTTATTGATGTTTAAACTATTCATCATCTGCCTAGCCTTTTCCCAACCGTGTTGGGGTCAGCTTCTAGTCTAACCGGATGCAGCTGAATACCAGTATTTTACATGGAGCGACTGCCTATCTGACCTCCACAACCCAGTAATTGGGTAATACGATACCCCTTGGCAAGACTGGTTGTCAGACTTTCGGGCTTCTGACGACCCGTAACGACTGTCAAAGATCCACAAATGACAGCCGGGACCAACGGTTTAACGTGCTTTCCGAGGCACGGAGGAGTCTCGATATGTAAAGATGGTCACCCATCCACGGACCAACCCCGGCAAGCGTAGCTTAACCTGATGAATCGACCCGTGCGGCTGTTATTACTTAGCCTCGAGCTCATGTTTAAACTATGAACGTTTATAAATTGAGTCGTAAATCTTTCCAACAACAAAATCCTCCAAATGTTTTAATGAACTTTATGTATCCTCACCAATTATTTGATGTCCAAAACTCGATATTTGGACTTAAATAGGTCGAACCCGGTATTGTCTACTGAGCAAATGAATACGTTTGGCTGTATCTATAGATTTTGCTTTCAGGTGCAGTTAATACAAACACATTGCCAACGAGAATTTGTTTTAGCTCATTGTTTCGTAAACACGGGATTTGATTTCAAACCGCATTTGGTTTACATTGGTTTTAACGTATGTGAACAATTTCACAATTATGATTTTAATTAAACATTTTGTTCATAATTTTGATGTCTGAAATTGTTGCGAGAATTTACTTTAATAGCCAGTGTGTGTTTCGTTTCAATATAATTCAAAGCACTTCAATCTTATGTTCAGAAAAATGCAAATCATTAATCTTATGTTCTCTTAATTCGTCAAGGACTTTCTAATTA
Source organism: Lithophane leautieri (assembly GCA_949152455.1). Lineage (NCBI taxonomy): Eukaryota > Metazoa > Arthropoda > Insecta > Lepidoptera > Noctuidae > Lithophane > Lithophane leautieri. The sequence goes on along the minus strand of OX424463.1, from coordinate 12,446,825 downwards.
ACTACAATGTCTTTTGGTCGGCGCGCGACCCGTCTGGTAGCTTAGATCAGCAACATATTAATTGAATCATACCTTTAAATAATAAACAATGAAAACTGGAATACCTAGGTAAGTTGCGAAAAGCAGGAGAAAAGACAATTCCTGCATTAGTTAAACGATCCCATAAAAGTAACACAAACTAGGTACTGCATCTAAACTAAAACATTATAACAACGTTATCTAATTATTCAGCACATAACAAGACAGATGAAAGATGAAAGCAATTCGCTTTCAACATCCTCATGGAAAGAGCAAAACATATTTTGCAGTAATGAGGCTGGCCCTGGCCACAAAGCGGACATGAAACACTACGAAATGGATGAAAAATGTGAATCGGGAAATCTGTACAGCTCTCATCAATTAAATATTTCTGACCCATTAGCACAGGTGGCAAGCATCGTAATGGAAGGCCATTAGAGTTGCCGGCCGCCCAGAGCCGCAATAAAGGCTGCGTTTACACCAGAGAGAGCTGTGCGAGAAAGCTGAGCGTTGCGCGGATGCGTAGCGGAGTCTTTTCACTATTTTCGAAAAACCTCAAACAAACACCGTTTATTGACTGGTAGTCTAGTAGCCCTTGTATGGCACACAGTACTCGTACGCCACCCATGCTTGTGCCCCTTGCACACATCTCTGACTTCTGTATGTAAGTACTTAAGTAAGTATGTACAAAGACTCAATCATTATAGTGAGGTGTATTGTGTCAGCATGCATAGATCATCAAGTAATAGGGAACAGTTAAAGTCGAAAGACCTGAGGGCCTAGACAAGTGACAATCGCTTCGAAAGCATTTCGTATTTCTACAACGGCTTTCAACAGGATTGACATAAGCTTTTCGATAGCTTATGTCGGTCCTATACATTTTTGCCTTTTCCATCATCGTTATCGCTGATAGAATATCACTTTGTCTAGGGCCTCAGCAAAGACTTCGCTTCGTTTAGCTTTTTTCGACCCGAGATGCGCTAAGCGAGGCTAAGAAAATGAAGTTCGCTTCGCTACCTACACTGTGGAAACGCAGCCTTACACAAGTGTGTGCTAGTTAGCCGCGTATAAATCCCTATAATACTGGTTTTATATCCCGCTAGCTAAGTTTGTTAGTGTTTGATCTATTTGCCTCGTTTATAGTGGGATTGTGGCTATCGTTTGTGATTTAGGCGATTAGTTTGATGATTTATTCGTCTGCAGAGGTGTTAGTAAGTTGGCTTTTTTCGGGGTGTGCTTTGATTAAAGTATGCCATGCAAACGCAATGGATGATATCATCGTCTGAGTATAGGTAGATATTAGATTTATTCAACAAATTGTGTGAAGAAAAGCATGAGCAGGTGAAAATGAAGAAATATTGTATAACTAGAGTCGTTGCAGAAAAGGATGAGGAATAAATTCTCCAGACATATTTTCAGAACGAGTTACTTATTCAAAAGTGAGATAATGAATAATCCTCAAATATTTTAACTCTATTAGATTAAAGCAAAAATGAAGTCGTGCCCTGAATTTTGTTTATCTTTCTCCAATATCAGGAGTTACCGTGAAAGCTACAAGTTTACAGCAAGTCCTATTCCAGATGTGGCAAGTCTGGATAAATTGCTTTAATCTCACCGACGACGCCGGGCGCCTATCCAACTCAAGGATTCCTTTCACTCCGCTGATTTAACGAAACCGCTCGGTTTTGCTAGCTACGCCTATTGTCCGCCCGTTATTATTAGTGCTTCATGGGTCAACTGTTTCATAGCAAAGCAGGGACCCGTACATTGCAAAGAATTGAAATCCGCTTTCATAATGACCTACTTTTCGTACACGACAGTAACTCGAATGAAAGTGCAGTTGAACCGCCCCGTATTCTTTAATCTGATAATGTTAATTTATGGAATTTAATAGGCTATGGGAAGGCTTATCGAATTTCAGATTTCGGGGAATCGTTGATGTTTATTCAAACTGGACGGCGACAGCAAAGCTGAAACATGGTGTAAGGGCACCATTTTAAAATTGGATGAAGTCCCCAAACGGATAGCAATAAAAAAAGTACGTACGTTACGAAATTGCTAGCAACTGCATGAATTTGGTGCGCCAACAAAAATGGAGATTTTTCGCCGATATTTTACCGAGTAAAGCTACGTGTAATATCTGCCGCGTTCCCGGACTCTTGCAGCGATTGAAAGTAAATTATCTATGGTTGCTAGGTTTTTGCTGGCGGCCGGCGCAGGCTGCGCTGTAGTGCTAATTGTTTTCATTTTTTGAGCGGAGTGCGCGCACTGAGCTTTGTGGAGAGACATTTGTCCTGTTTTTATCATTGTGTGGTTAGTTATTCCGTGTCCAGCGGTCCGCGGCTTGCGGAATTCGATTTTGGATTAGGCTTTTTTCGGTAGAGATATTTTGGTGCGTTTTGTGAAAAAGTTTTATCAATTCCTAAAATCATCCGAAACCATTGAATCCGACAAACAATATCAATCAATTTAGAGTAATCGCCTCGACTTTATGTTTATTTAAAATTATTTACCGAACATTTTATTCATGTGCTGTTTCTAGACGGCGAGTCCGTCCGTGTTAAATTTTTAATGCAAGGAACGCGACTCTGAGGCCACAGTAATGGGAGAGTAAATATCGCAGTGCTCCTTATGAATGAATAATAAATATCGGACGCCGGCGCTACGCTGCAAATACAACCGCCGGGAATTTCGCCTACTTCGCTATTTTACTTGGATTTAGGATTGAAACACTCACGAATTGACCGCTACTCGTATCACATCCGAGAGATATAACAGTTCCTTCAACCGAAATAAATAGTCATGAGCCATCGCCAGATCGTAGCGCACGGAAACTCCGTAAATTCTCAGCGCTATCCTGCAGTCCAGTGCAATAATATAATATCTAGTCTAGTTCATTTCATTTCAAAAATATTTATCCAGATAAGTTTTGTGCGCAGACAGAATTGCCGACATAAAAGATATTGTAGTTTTGTAAAAATAAAAAAATAGTTTTAAACGTGGGCCCATACAGGGAAATCCTTTTCGCTCGCATCGTATTTGGATAACGGAGGTCCGCTGTTTGTCGGAAGGTTGCGTTAAATAAAACGAACATTGTTTTCAACGCCGCACCGTTTCACGTTAATTGCGCAGAAGTGTTTAATGAACGCTTGTTCACCGTGTTTGCAGACTGAGCTATTTGCCGGCCCTTCTACACTCCCTTCAAAAATAATAAAGCCTTGCGGGTGTCAGCGGCAGTTTGCTCTGGATGACTACACGATAATTTCCCGGTCGCATTATGATCAAAAAGGTGTACGATGAAGGCTGTGGAGGCACGACACATGTAGCGTGGTGTGAAAATAAAAGGACTTTTTGGTCGTTGTAGCATCTAGTTTTCGCAGTTTTGTCCTGCACCGGGGAAATGTTAGTGCTTGTCTGTGTAATTTAGTAAAAGTACAGCCTTATCTGTTGCAGACGTGACAGGACGAAATATATTATGTGTGTGATATAGTAGTTCGTTTATTTTTGCTTCTAAAAAACCGCATAGTAGAATAATGCCTTTTATCTTTCACAAAATGTAGATGTTGGCGTTGGGGCAGAAAATTACGCTTTGTGAACACATGCATTGGCAAGTCGGGCACAAAATCAAAATCATTTATGTCTACAGAATAATATCCGTGACGCATTTGCGCTCATAAATTTATCAATACGGATGTTATAATAGGAAATTTTCACATTGTGTTCAACGCTTTGAGATTCAATCGACCGTTGGACTCGCGTCGAAACCACGCCGAATAAATACACCTCATAAATATTTAACTTTACGAAAAACTCACTACAAAATACTGGGAATAATAAATCCTTTACAATCGCTGCATTATTTTAGAAATTTATTTTATTGGGGTATTTTGTGGTTTAGTGATTGTGATAATTATTGATTTTTATTTGGGTACGTAAATCATCTCATAATAAAATTGGATGTGTTTTATTCATTCGTGACGCTAACAATTGTTATCTCTAGAGGCGAGGTGAGGTGTACCTTTTTTCGTTCTAAATCGCCTTTAAATCATAAACGTTTTCAAACTGTTTGCTCTACCTTATCTGACAATAACCCCCCTTGCCCCTTTTGAAATATTTGCAATCCGAGATTTGACGAGCTATATCACACACGACCACTGTACCTATTTCATAGTATTTGTTCAAATAGGGTAGCCATGTAACCAAGTAAAACAACTTGGTAAGAAGCCGATATCAGAACATAGAATGGCATTACAGAGCGGCGAATATAGAAAATAGGAGGTACCTACCAGGATCTAATATACAGTAAGAAGTACAAGATATTTTTGTATCAGATACAGCTGTACCATATTTTATGAACTGTATTAGAACTAGTTTATTTTTCTTAACGAATATCAAGCATTATTATAAAAATAAGGTGTAAAAGGGCAGTGTACTTTTCTCTTTTCAGGTACTTATCGTTTGTGTTTCAGACAAGAATAATCCTTGCCGAAAGCTATTTTGTTCATAAAAATAACTTTCCTCGCATTAATATTATGTTCTTCTCAAACAGAGGATCAGTTGCCATCTAATCTCTTCACCTACCTTGATTGACCGGTAAAGAATGTCTAAGGCATTAAATCGGCCTTTGTAGGTAGGTACCTTACCTATTGTGTGTGCAAGTTTAATAAATAAATAAAGGAGATCATTCATTTCCCAATAACGTAATTGTAGGTACATACCTTCAAAATTGTGAGCTTAAGTTGACACTAAAACCTTTCGTAATCACGGCCTGAAAACAGAAGAGATTTGGAATCAAGGTAATTTTCATAAAATCTGGCACGTCTAACACGTACCTAATAGACTAACGTGACCTGAAAATAGGTTAAAACTCTAGAAAAATCCAACATTTTGTACCGAGAATATCCCTGACTGACTGTCAATTGCTCGGTACCGTTCGATAGCCAACCCCCAGAATTGGTAACTCTGTATGAATCGCTTAGGTAGGTAAAGTACTTCTTGTTTCAAATACCGGGACATAAACCGGGACCCATTCTTTGAAATTGCTTTGCGCTTTGCACTTTGCATTTTCAACTCCCTTTTTGTTCTTGACTTTCAATTTAACTTTTATGGTTTTGAAGAGTTTGAACTTAGGAAAGTGTTGGTAAAAGTAGCGAATGTTTAACATCAAATGCTACACTACGCAAGTAGTGTCGAGATTGTGTAAGTGTCACATCTGGCTCAGATAATATTCCGAGCTTTTTCTTTTTTGTATCTCATTTTTTGCCATCTGGGGTAACTAATAGGAAGGCGACGTGCGTATCATTCATTAGTGATCGATTGGCTTAGATTTAGGTTATTTTTCGTGGGAGATAGGGAATACATTTTTCTCGTAGCGGAGAAATGTAAGTAAAAAAATAATTTACTGGCCTTTATGACAGATTTTGTCATCTATCTATTTAATAAAAATGAAATATTGTTCGTTGGTAAGCGCATCACTTGACCTGCTGGAACGATTTGGAAATTTTTGTTTTAAAATGTTCGAAATTTTTGTGAAGAGAAAATTTTGAAGTTTCCTGGAAAATTTTCAAATTCGGGAAAAACTGACCGTTCTTTTGTCTACGGGATTTTTGTACGAACTGTTGAAAGGACAGGACGACGTCTATTCAGTCAGCTAGTTGAACACAAATTACACCTACCATCCTGGCGGCATTTCACCCCGTGTAAGGAAAATTATTGGCATACATTATACCATGTTTATTATTCAAAATGCAAAGACGTGTCTCGTCTGTTACCATATCATCGATCTAAGTCGGAGGGTCGTCTTCAAGCCTGTTTGCTTAGGACGGCTCCATGTCCTCACCGTTACACCAAATATTTGAAACTGTTGATGGCAAAACGCTCAGGCTCGTATGTCATTCGAGTGTTCTGTGTGTATTGTGTTATCGATACAATGGCTGTGGTGATTGGGGATGTGTGGTAATGTAGCAGCATTACCTTGCTTTTTGTTAGTAATGTTTTGATAAAAATTGTTTTTAAAGAGGGATGGACCTAATACGATCGAGCTGAATTTGGAGAATTTACATCAATCTGAAAAGAGTGTAGTGAAAATGGTTAGTTATGTGAAAATACAGCAAAGAGGTGTTCAATGAAAGTCATACCTACACTGAATTGCAGGCTAAAATAAAAATAATTGGTTAGTTTGACAATAGGTATTGGTGGAAAAAAAATCTGGCATCCACCTGCTACTCTTGTTTTTTGTTGCACAGTGATGATGGTGGTCAATAGGGATGACTAAAATTTTTTTTTTTTTGATTACCTAAAAAAAAAAAACCAGAAGAGTTTTTTCTTTTTTTACGTAATCAAAAGCTTACGGCGTTACATTGAGAAAATGTGCCATGACTTTCACGAGTACCTATGTAGATTTTATACTCACTTGTGAAGTTGTGACGTAGCGATGCCCACTTCCCAATATTAATGCGTTTTATCCAAGTCATTTCTTATTAATATGATAAAGCAAAAAATACTTGTCTAATATTTTATTATTATGTGACTGACAGACTAAATAGAATTTCCTTTTTTTTTACCCAGGCATGATCCTTATTCACAGCATGGCTGTCAAAGTCCATGGTATAAAACACTACAATAGATCCCGTACCATAGGCATAGCCATGGCAAAATTCTCAGTGTGTTTTTGACGCAAACTCTAACCAGTCTCAAAGTACTGGTACCTATGTTTATTCAATAGATCCTAAGCGACGCATGTGTTTGGCTGCCTCGGTCTAAAGTTGTCAATGAATATATGCATTTACGGGCTTTGGCTCGATTAATCGTCATTGATTGAATACCTACTTCATTCAGCTATCTGCATTTCTAGATGATGGTTTAAAGTTTGAATTTATTCATTTTCCTTTATTAAGATAGGCAGCAATCTATTTTAATATGAATGAATTATGAATGCATGTCATATATAGTGCTCCGTGATGCATGTTTAATTTGGAGCTCCGTTCGCTAAATATTAAAATACCTACCTAGAGTGCGCGCAAGATAAATCTGCGTGGGACTGGTGGCGCTGAAGCGCTTAATTCTACACTGTAATATTTTAAAAATTAAATCTATGACAATAATTTAATCTTATTTTATTAATCTTACGTTAATATTAATTAATTAAATAATTCTACCTTACATAAATGACAAGACGGCGGCATACCATTAGTTCCGATTTCAGCCGTGAGCAGACTTATCTTGCGCGCAATCTATGTTCATATAACACTATCGACATTTTCTAAAGCAAAACTTTAATATTTTTTAACTCTTCTGTGTCTGGCTACTTATATAGTAGGTAGTTACTAATTCCATGCTAGCCACACACTGATCCACATAATAATAACTACAGGCTGAAAAAAAAAAAAAGAAGGTTAGGATTTGGTATGTTATGTTATGGCAAACTCTCAGAAATATAAACAAAAAACCAGCCAATCACGTGCTCTAAACACACAAAAATATGTAATTAGCCGAGCTGTAATTGGTCGAATCATGGTTGAGCAGGATAGAGAGAATATACCTCGTTCCCCCGAGCGAATAACTCGCGGCCTAATGAAATTGGCTACGGAAATGTAAATTACGGAAAAGGCCTTTGTTTACTTAATAATAGGAACCAAATACTGCCGTTTATCTAGGTCTATTTGGTGAGGATCCCGACATTTTTGTTGGGGGAATCCGTACCGCACTACAATTTAATTTAAAACACCTCGAGGAACATAGAATAGTGGTGGGACAGATACTGAACATCTATATTGGTTGGAAGTAAGTACTGTTTTGTTTCGTGAATACCAGAAAAATAGTTTGATCCTTGGTTTTTATGCAAAGTTATTGGTTAGCAACTGAATGAGAGTAGTCATAGATCGGGTCAAATGGAGTATTTATTTTATCGATACACAAATCTAGAGTCCGAGCCACCACTGAAATCCGGTGGAACTACTTTTTTTTTTTAAGCTGTTTGATGCAATGACATTGACAATAGTGCCGCGTCCATCGGACTTGAGTGGTGGCGCGGACTCTATCCATATTACCACAAAACCGTGTTTAACATTTATTTAGCCTGAACACCTTTTAAATATGACATTTCTGTATGGAGTTTGACATAAAACTGACATTAAACACGCGTTGAACAAGTGTCTAAGTTTTTGTGGTAAGGCCCTATGTCTATTACATTATTAAAAATTTAAGTCGTTTTTCTTGTCTGTCTGAAAGACCGCTTAGTTCATCTAAACTACACAATTAATTTTGATGAGTTTTACTATAATTTAGAGAACGTTTGTGTTTACTACAATGAAGCCGTGCGAAGCAGGGGCCGGGCCAGTAGTAGTAAAATAAATAAATAAAAGAACAAGATATCCTGCATCAGAGAATTACAGACATAAATAAAATACTTCGAAACATCGTTAGCGATGTGTGAGCAATTTATCTGAAGCTCTTACATTAACACCGCTTGCAATAATGTGTAACAGTTGCAGTGCCATTTAAAGATCGCGTTCATTTGTTATTATAGCTATAACAAGTATTTAAAAAACGTAAACGGTAACTACAGATCTTGGGATTAGGGACTGCTTTCGTATCAATGTTTTACAATAGGAGAATTTGAGAGCATGAGCTATGAATTTTCATGATAATTATGACGAAATTATTAATCAGGTTTATTATTATATAGGTTTTATGTGAGGCCGACTGCCCAGGCTGCGCCTGCGTAGATTACGCGTGGATGCTTTTACCGTATCATCATGACGTCACTTTGAAATCAAAACGGTATTTTTCCAATAGGTACGAATGAATGATGTAGCAGTAAGCACAATACTGTGACCCTTGTGAAAAGGGATCTAAGAATGTAACTTTACAGGAGACGCAAAAAACACTTAGCGCGCTTCAAATTGCGTGTTTGACCTCATGATACATTTAAACCGCTACCAAATGAAATACATGTGATGTTTTTTATAGGTATTCAATTTATGCTCTTTATTATTATTGAGTTATTTTTTATGTAAAGTTATTAGTTTTTAAGATTGTGACTTATACTAACCACAAAATGAATTTCTTGAGGGCATATAATAAGTTATACCCCTTCTCCCATATGTTAAATGTTAATTCACACAAGTGAAAATGGATACGCATTTGGAATGATTATGTTAATACTAATCTCAACAGAGTTATTTTTTATTTTTTCCTCTTATTTTGGTGAAAACGGATTTATGTCTAATAATATTATTACTCACTAAACCATTTTTAAGAACCAGGTGTTGTTGTATTGATAAACACGAACCAAATTAAAACGTGGGTAATTTATGTTAATTTCGATTAAAACACACAATTTTTTTTTTTCTGTAAAATAATACAAAAGTACTTGAAACCGATTTTTGTAGTATTTTTTGACCCTTTTACACAAGGTAACTTCTTTATTTTTAGAGATAGCTTAGATCTGTTTACACCAAACGATAGAGCATATTTTTCTGATCACTTCTGTACGAGTATACTTAACTCATTTTCCACAAAATCGGACTTATACTCCTTTTCACTAGGGCCATAGTCACAAAAACCAGTCCTTACGGAATAAAGATCCCTTTACGTATGCGACATGAGTTCGAGAAAAATATGATTGTTGCAAAAGCGCCATTACGGCGTTATCTACAAAATAGTATCTAGTATAAATAAATATGAGTCCATGTTTCAGCTACCTTCACCCACCCCATTTGAGCTATGAATCCTCAACAGTCTGATTTGCATCTCAAAGATGAAATCTGTCGCAAAGTGAAGTGATATTCTTATAGAAAGCAGAATATTTCACCATTCGAAAAAATCAATAGGTTCCTGAGAAATATTTCATAGCTTTTGTCATAGAATAATGATATCGCTTGCAGAACTTGCAAAGCAAAAATATTCCGAACGTCATTTATGTTGAAAAATAGTTGATGCCTACTGTTTTTCAAAACCTACTGTAAACTTACCTACTGTTTGTCTATGTACATAGACATAAAAGAGTTTTCTTGACTAAAAATAAAATAGTGTTGATTCTATAACTAATTTCGTATCGCAGTTATGCTGGAAGAGATTTCTTTGAAATAAGCATCACCACATTTGTACGCACATACTTATTTTTTCTGTTCTTTTCTTCTTGTCTGTTTATTATGTGTGTACATAAATGGTTAAATAATTAATACATAGTGTTGTTATTGCGAATGAGATCAATAGGTACTCGTAAATTTTCTTTGCAGTAACTCACTAAATAAAAATAATGTCCACCTATCAGGTAGGCTAGAAAGGTACCTACGTCACGTCACAAAGTAACTCATGTTGGAAAATATTTTATATGAACCGAAAAACTATCTCTAATCTCGATTAAAAGAGCAACACGTTTAAAAATCATAGTCCAATTGAATTAAGTCCTAAACCTTGTAATAACTTTTTGGTCCAATTTTTCGCACACTCAACAAGAAATTAGTTTCCAAGATCAAAGTAGTCGTATCTATTCACGACTAAAATATTTACAATATTTCAGTTTGAATGCCTCCCCTAGGGGTTGGAGTGGCTGATTTACATGACAAAGTCTCTAAGTAACCCCCGAAGGATTTCGGCGATGCGTCTCCACTTTGCCTACAGCAAAATTCATTGGACTACTACCGATGCCGTGCGAGACCCGAATTTCAAACGAGCACTCGCTTACGCACATACGTTTTACGTATGATTTAATTAAGGAATGTAGATAACTATGTAAGTCGTACAACATATAAATAAAGATATTCATAAAACTTTGAACTTTGAACTTTGAACAGTGTTGTTGTGCTCCAAAAATATTTTCGTAGACAATAGAAGCACGATAATATGTCTGCTCAAATCAGCTTTGTGCTCGCGATGCGAACTGTACATAAAATCTCTTTTGAATCAAAATATCAAAGACGGGCCAAAGAGCAAATTGGACAAATTTTCCGGCTTTTAAGGAATCTCCGCTACGGAGTGCTACTAACGGAGGAAAGTGGAGAAAAATGTTTTCTTTCACAGTCCGATGAGTTGGCGTCGTAAACATTTTTTGACACGACATGTTCGAGTGTGTGATTTTTATGGCATATGTGTGGGATGTGTCGAGTTGTACACGTTTTCGTGACGTGTCGGGCAGGTTAGACGCGACTCGGGTGCAAAATTTAGATGGAAGTCGTGTCATTTTGCTGTGATATATTCGTGTACCAGCTCCGCCTGGACTCGATCAAAATTGGCAGTTGTTTTGATGTCACTTTTTGATCGAGTGGAATGTTGAGTGGATTCGTCAATGAAACGTGTCTGTTCTTTATTGTCACTGGCACAGATCTACCGTGTTCATACAAAGACATGGTGCCACTGAGCCGAGCCGAGCTCAGTAACCATTCGTAAAGCCACTGCGTGCATCGTGTATTTGTTATCCTTTGTTTCTTATTATGAGCTATAGCGCTAGTGCACTTTTGCACAAATTCTATGGGACAGAACTCTCGCTGCATCCCCTTAATAAACCTACACAAAAAAAGTAACCTGACGACAAAAGTTTGACGACGAACATTATTTATACTATGAAATAATAACATGCAAACATTATACAGATATCTGTCACTTTAGTTTTACATTACAAAGCCCATAACATACCGTACTATTGTTTCCGACCGCCATTCGGTACATTGCACTCATAATTAACGAAATTACGTAAGTATTTTAATTTATTCCATTTTGCCGCGAATTCGCGTTAACGCAATATTGCCAGTATTGAACCAAGAATTTTTAATAATACAGCCTGTTATGAAAAAGAAACAATTTAAAAAAAAGAGGTTTAATTAAAAATACGAAATGTTTGCTGCTCCTTTTCTTTTTTTAAGTAAAAGGTGTAAAATGTTAAACTAATTTGATAAAGACAAATGAAATATGAAAGAGCTAAGTGGAAAGTTTTTTGTTTTAAGATTTTGGTAATGCGAAAAAGGTTAAGTGCTAGGTGTTAAACTGTCCAATATTTCTTTATTTTCCAAAGCAATCCAGAGAGACTTTACTTATTCTTATTTTTTGTAGGCTTGCTTCCATAGCTATTTTCATAACAATGAATCCAATAATGTCTAAAATAGACTCGTAATCACTGCAAAAGTTAAGAGAAGTCTTAAAACGATGGACGATTTACTTCCCTATTATACCACACCACAGTAGGTACACTAAAAACTATTCCAACCCATACGTAAAAATTATGAACACCAAAATGACCATTCCGACTGCTTAAACCAACACAAAAGGGTCGTGAATCACACGTGCTAAAATGAAAAGTCCTTTACTATTTTGAAAACGTGGTTGAAAGCTATTCACTCCTTCCGGTTCAGTGGCCAACGAATGAAAATGCTGGGCTTCCTGCGTTTGCGGCCGGTCTGGCGTCCGTTTTCATTTAGCAACTAAAAGTAAACGTTTGTTTACCTTACTGTTATAAATAGAGTCGTTTAAAGGCGTTTGTGGTCTTTGCGTCAATGTGACTGCCATTTGTGGTTGTATTTTGAGAGCTGCCTTCGGAATGAACGGGAAATGTGGTTTGTTAGTTGCAGTTTAATGAATTGTTTTTGTGTTCTGTACTTTTTGTCTGAGTCTGTTTTTGTCCGTTAATTTAATCGTCTTTGTGTGTGCTTTAGACTCTGTTACCTAGGAGAAGATAGAAAAACAAAAACAGATAATTCCGGGCAATCCTTACTAATATTATAAATGTGAAAGTAACTCTGTTTGTCTATCTGTCGCGCTTTCAACCCAAAACTACTGAACCGATTTAAATGAAATTTGGTACACAGATAGTCTAGAGCCTGAGAAAGGACATAAACTATCGACATACCACGCGGGCGAAGCCGAGGGCGGAAGCTAGTCTGTAATATATAAGTAAGTACTAGGTACATACAAAAGCTGAAGAGTTTTTTTTTTTGTTTGTTTGAACGCGCTAATCTCTGGAACTACCAGTCGAATTTGATAGCCTAATTCTTGAGGAAGGTTAAAGGCTTTTTATCATCACGCTACCACCCGTAGGTGTAAAGCAAAAAGAAAATACGAAGTTATAGAGCGGGCGGACGATGCGATGCGACCCTGTGGGTTTGGGGAACACGAAATTTCACGCGGACGAACTCGCGCGCAGAAGCTAGCGATCAATAAACGCATTTTTCTTTCTTTCTTTCAATAACCACAATGTCCAATGCAGGAGAAGAAAAATCATCGGAAATAATCTAATTGACATAATAAATTATATAAAAACTTTTTTACAAAAAATTAAATCGACGAAAAAAGAACTGAAAAGCGAAAAATAAATAACTTTAATTTCGGAAGTCGGTGGCAAAAAACGAAAATTGAAAAGCGAGGACACCGACTTCCGAAATTAAAGTTATTTATTTTTCGCTTTTCAGTTCTTTTTTCGTCGGTTTAATTTTTTGTAAAAAAGTTTTTTCACAGAAAATGTTCATTCGTTGTAGATTTTTTTAGGTTTTTATTCGTTGTAGGTTTCATGAGACATTAAGCCGCGTGAGACATATTGTATGTTTTTTATTTTTCGCTTTTGAGTTACCATCCACTCCAGGGTACTCCAGGGGATTACTCCAGGTTAAATACCTGGAGTTGATGATGAGTGGTTGTGTCATCAGAACTATGTATGTGTGCGAAATTTCAACAGAATCGGTTCACAGTTGAAAATTCAGTTGGTGAAAAATCAATCAACCCCATTTTTTCTACCTTTAGGGGTGGATTATAGTTTCCAATTTTAAATGGGACCAACTACGAGGTATACCCTTCCCAATAAAAAAATAATTTTTCAAATCGGACTAAACACTAAAAAGTTACGCGTGGTCATACATAAAAAAAAAAAAAAAAAATATACGTGTCGCCTTGCCGGATAGGCAAATGATCACAGAAAAATTGTCATGAAAAGCCAGCTAGTGCGAGGTCTGTGGCCAACGGCAGGCACATTCCAAATGAAACCCAGACCCTTAAGAAAAGACGAAAGAAATAAAACTGCATAAACATATTTTCTTTATTTTGACGACTGCTGACAGGGTATTTTGTTTTTTCATTATACTCATTTTTAAGCTTTCTGAAAGCATTATTTTTGTGCGCAGCCATTTTTTTTTCTATTATGTATTTCAGCTGTGAATCAAACCGGCCAATGACATCTATTATGTCTAGACATGAGTTGTGTTGTTTCTTTTTTGGAATACGATTTCTTTTTGTTGTTTTTCGATATGTGCATTACATTTGGAAGGGATCGCCTAGATTCTTATTAAAGTGCGCATTTAGGTATTATCGGGTACAATTTCTACACAAGACAGACAGACAGATAGATTATGTTAAAACTAAGAAAGAATAGTGGCAATTGGCACTTTTAATTTTTTTTGGATAATTGATGAAAACATTTTGTTCATCTGTTACATGTACTTATAGCACAGCATTATTACTACGTATTATTTATTCACTATTTATACGATATACTAACTCAAATGGTTTAGTTCTCTTTAGCCTGCGCACTATGTCCGTGTTCTGTAGCAGCTGGATTGCCTCGACATTCACATGTCGGTAAAGTCTGTGTTCGTGGGCTTTAACAACAAACGAAAAATAAAATTATCAATCCAATCTGGCAATGTGGTGTGTGTATGTCATATATATTATTTATTAACATTAATATTTACTATGAAGAGCAGTGAGATTTGTAAGTATTTATATTTTTGAAGTGAAAACTTCTTTAGGCATGTTGAGCAGTTTTTGGTAGGCAGTGCGTGACTAGGTGAAAACACAAGTTTACCTCCACTTATGGATTCACGTAGTCACGCACTATAGAATATAGATGGCGCTAATACCAGTTTTAAGTTTTCACGTCCCCATTACTGCCCTTTTTTATCTACCAGTTGAATCTCCTAATATGTGAATCTCTGTATGAATCGCTTAGGTAGGTAAAGTACTTCTTGTTTCAAATACCGGGACATAAACCGGGACCCATTCTTTGAAATTGCTTTGCGCTTTGCACTTTGCATTTTCAACTCCCTTTTTGTTCTTGACTTTCAATTTAACTTTTATGGTTTTGAAGAGTTTGAACTTAGGAAAGTGTTGGTAAAAGTAGCGAATGTTTAACATCAAATGCTACACTACGCAAGTAGTGTCGAGATTGTGTAAGTGTCACATCTGGCTCAGATAATATTCCGAGCTTTTTCTTTTTTGTATCTCATTTTTTGCCATCTGGGGTAACTAATAGGAAGGCGACGTGCGTATCATTCATTAGTGATCGATTGGCTTAGATTTAGGTTATTTTTCGTGGGAGATAGGGAATACATTTTTCTCGTAGCGGAGAAATGTAAGTAAAAAAATAATTTACTGGCCTTTATGACAGATTTTGTCATCTATCTATTTAATAAAAATGAAATATTGTTCGTTGGTAAGCGCATCACTTGACCTGCTGGAACGATTTGGAAATTTTTGTTTTAAAATGTTCGAAATTTTTGTGAAGAGAAAATTTTGAAGTTTCCTGGAAAATTTTCAAATTCGGGAAAAACTGACCGTTCTTTTGTCTACGGGATTTTTGTACGAACTGTTGAAAGGACAGGACGACGTCTATTCAGTCAGCTAGTTGAACACAAATTACACCTACCATCCTGGCGGCATTTCACCCCGTGTAAGGAAAATTATTGGCATACATTATACCATGTTTATTATTCAAAATGCAAAGACGTGTCTCGTCTGTTACCATATCATCGATCTAAGTCGGAGGGTCGTCTTCAAGCCTGTTTGCTTAGGACGGCTCCATGTCCTCACCGTTACACCAAATATTTGAAACTGTTGATGGCAAAACGCTCAGGCTCGTATGTCATTCGAGTGTTCTGTGTGTATTGTGTTATCGATACAATGGCTGTGGTGATTGGGGATGTGTGGTAATGTAGCAGCATTACCTTGCTTTTTGTTAGTAATGTTTTGATAAAAACGGTTTTTAAAGAGGGATGGACCTAATAGGATCGAGCTGAATTTGGAGAATTTACATCTATCTCAAAAGAGTGTAGTGAAAATGGTTAGTTATGTGAAAATACAGCAAAGAGGTGTTCAATGAAAGTCATACCTACACTGAATTGCAGGCTAAAATAAAAATAATTGGTTAGTTTGACAATAGGTATTGGTGGAAAAAAAATCTGGCATCCACCTGCTAGTCTTGTTTTTTGTTGCACAGTGATGATGGTGGTCAATAGGGATGACCAAAATTTTTTTTGTTGTAGAAATCTTTTGATTACCTAAAAAAAAAACAAAAAGAGTTTTTTCTTTTTTTACGTAATCAAAAGCTTACGGCGTTACATTGAGAAAATGTGCCATGACTTTCACGAGTACCTATGTAGATTTTACACTCACTTGTGAAGTTGTGACGTAGCGAGGCCCACTTCCCAATATTAATGCGTTTTATCCAAGTCATTTCTTATTAATATGATAAAGCAAAAAATACTTGTCAAATATTTTATTATTATGTGACTGACAGACTAAATAGAATTTCCTTTTTTTTTACCCAGGCATGATCCTTATTCACAGCATGGCTGTCAAAGTCCATGGTATAAAACACTACAATAGATACCGTAGGTACCATAGGCATAGCCATGGCAAAATTCTCAGTGTGTTTTTGACGCAAACTCTAACCAGTCTCAAAGTACTGGTACCTATGTTTATTCAATAGATCCTAAGCGACGCATGTGTTTGGCTGCCTCGGTCTAAAGTTGTCGATGAATATATGCATTTACGGGCTTTGGCTCGATTAATCGTCATTGATTGAATACCTACTTCATTCAGCTATCTGCATTTCTAGATGATGGTTTAAAGTTTGAATTTATTCATTTTCCTTTATTAAGATAGGCAGCAATCTATTTTAATATGAATGAATTATGAATGCATGTCATATATAGTGCTCTGTGATGCATGTTTAATTTGGAGCTCCGTTCGCTAAATATTAAAATACCTACCTAGAGTGCGCGCAAGATAAATCTGCGTGGGACTGGTGGCGCTGAAGCGCTTAATTCTACACTGTAATATTTTAAAAATTAAATCTATGACAATAATTTAATCTTATTTTATTAATCTTACGTTAATATTAATTAATTAAATAATTCTACCTTACATAAATGACAAGACGGCGGCATACCATTAGTTCCGATTTCAGCCGTGAGCAGACTTATCTTGCGCGCAATCTATGTTCATATAACACTATCGACATTTTCTAAAGCAAAACTTTAATATTTTTTAACTCTTCTGTGTCTGGCTACTTATATAGTAGGTAGTTACTAATTCCATGCTAGCCACACACTGATCCACATAATAATAACTACAGGCTGAAAAAAAAAAAAAGAAGGTTAGGATTTGGTATGTTATGTTATGGCAAACTCTCAGAAATATAAACAAAAAACCAGCCAATCACGTGCTCTAAACACACAAAAATATGTAATTAGCCGAGCTGTAATTGGTCGAATCATGGTTGAGCAGGATAGAGAGAATATACCTCGTTCCCCCGAGCGAATAACTCGCGGCCTAATGAAATTGGCTACGGAAATGTAAATTACGGAAAAGGCCTTTGTTTACTTAATAATAGGAACCAAATACTGCCGTTTATCTAGGTCTATTTGGTGAGGATCCCGACATTTTTGTTGGGGGAATCCGTACCGCACTACAATTTAATTTAAAACACCTCGAGGAACATAGAATAGTGGTGGGACAGATACTGAACATCTATATTGGTTGGAAGTAAGTACTGTTTTGTTTCGTGAATACCAGAAAAATAGTTTGATCCTTGGTTTTTATGCAAAGTTATTGGTTAGCAACTGAATGAGAGTAGTCATAGATCGGGTCAAATGGAGTATTTATTTTATCGATACACAAATCTAGAGTCCGAGCCACCACTGAAATCCGGTGGAACTACTTTTTTTTTTTAAGCTGTTTGATGCAATGACATTGACAATAGTGCCGCGTCCATCGGACTTGAGTGGTGGCGCGGACTCTATCCATATTACCACAAAACCGTGTTTAACATTTATTTAGCCTGAACACCTTTTAAATATGACATTTCTGTATGGAGTTTGACATAAAACTGACATTAAACACGCGTTGAACAAGTGTCTAAGTTTTTGTGGTAAGGCCCTATGTCTATTACATTATTAAAAATTTAAGTCGTTTTTCTTGTCTGTCTGAAAGACCGCTTAGTTCATCTAAACTACACAATTAATTTTGATGAGTTTTACTATAATTTAGAGAACGTTTGTGTTTACTACAATGAAGCCGTGCGAAGCAGGGGCCGGGCCAGTAGTAGTAAAATAAATAAATAAAAGAACAAGATATCCTGCATCAGAGAATTACAGACATAAATAAAATACTTCGAAACATCGTTAGCGATGTGTGAGCAATTTATCTGAAGCTCTTACATTAACACCGCTTGCAATAATGTGTAACAGTTGCAGTGCCATTTAAAGATCGCGTTCATTTGTTATTATAGCTATAACAAGTATTTAAAAAACGTAAACGGTAACTACAGATCTTGGGATTAGGGACTGCTTTCGTATCAATGTTTTACAATAGGAGAATTTGAGAGCATGAGCTATGAATTTTCATGATAATTATGACGAAATTATTAATCAGGTTTATTATTATATAGGTTTTATGTGAGGCCGACTGCCCAGGCTGCGCCTGCGTAGATTACGCGTGGATGCTTTTACCGTATCATCATGACGTCACTTTGAAATCAAAACGGTATTTTTCCAATAGGTACGAATGAATGATGTAGCAGTAAGCACAATACTGTGACCCTTGTGAAAAGGGATCTAAGAATGTAACTTTACAGGAGACGCAAAAAACACTTAGCGCGCTTCAAATTGCGTGTTTGACCTCATGATACATTTAAACCGCTACCAAATGAAATACATGTGATGTTTTTTATAGGTATTCAATTTATGCTCTTTATTATTATTGAGTTATTTTTTATGTAAAGTTATTAGTTTTTAAGATTGTGACTTATACTAACCACAAAATGAATTTCTTGAGGGCATATAATAAGTTATACCCCTTCTCCCATATGTTAAATGTTAATTCACACAAGTGAAAATGGATACGCATTTGGAATGATTATGTTAATACTAATCTCAACAGAGTTATTTTTTATTTTTTCCTCTTATTTTGGTGAAAACGGATTTATGTCTAATAATATTATTACTCACTAAACCATTTTTAAGAACCAGGTGTTGTTGTATTGATAAACACGAACCAAATTAAAACGTGGGTAATTTATGTTAATTTCGATTAAAACACACAATTTTTTTTTTTCTGTAAAATAATACAAAAGTACTTGAAACCGATTTTTGTAGTATTTTTTGACCCTTTTACACAAGGTAACTTCTTTATTTTTAGAGATAGCTTAGATCTGTTTACACCAAACGATAGAGCATATTTTTCTGATCACTTCTGTACGAGTATACTTAACTCATTTTCCACAAAATCGGACTTATACTCCTTTTCACTAGGGCCATAGTCACAAAAACCAGTCCTTACGGAATAAAGATCCCTTTACGTATG
Organism: Lithophane leautieri; assembly: GCA_949152455.1. Lineage (NCBI taxonomy): Eukaryota > Metazoa > Arthropoda > Insecta > Lepidoptera > Noctuidae > Lithophane > Lithophane leautieri. The sequence goes on along the minus strand of OX424463.1, from coordinate 12,427,241 downwards.
CGACATGAGTTCGAGAAAAATATGATTGTTGCAAAAGCGCCATTACGGCGTTATCTACAAAATAGTATCTAGTATAAATAAATATGAGTCCATGTTTCAGCTACCTTCACCCACCCCATTTGAGCTATGAATCCTCAACAGTCTGATTTGCATCTCAAAGATGAAATCTGTCGCAAAGTGAAGTGATATTCTTATAGAAAGCAGAATATTTCACCATTCGAAAAAATCAATAGGTTCCTGAGAAATATTTCATAGCTTTTGTCATAGAATAATGATATCGCTTGCAGAACTTGCAAAGCAAAAATATTCCGAACGTCATTTATGTTGAAAAATAGTTGATGCCTACTGTTTTTCAAAACCTACTGTAAACTTACCTACTGTTTGTCTATGTACATAGACATAAAAGAGTTTTCTTGACTAAAAATAAAATAGTGTTGATTCTATAACTAATTTCGTATCGCAGTTATGCTGGAAGAGATTTCTTTGAAATAAGCATCACCAAATTTGTACGCACC